>VZRH01003705.1:2075964-2137528 GCA_013397555.1 Urocynchramus pylzowi | reverse complement strand
CAGCTGTATGAGAGCCCATGATTTATCCTATGGGTTAACATCCCCTGCCAGGGCAACTCAACAGTTCAGGTCTTGTTTTAACTACTCTCTTATTAAATCCTGAGAAAACCTGAGCCATTCCTAGAACTGCAAAGGGATCTGATGTTCTCAAGTGCTACTGAGAATCCCACCAGTTACCTTAGACCAAATTTGTAGCCCCTAACTCTAAGGCACCTTCATTTTTCATTGGAGCTACTCCAGCATCCAAATTACATTCAGTTTTTTCATAGCTCTTAACTGCCTGAGATATTGTTCAGAGCTTGTGTCAGTGCAGGTGAGAGAGAGAAAGGAGGGGGGAAATGAGCTTTTTTCCTATTTTAGTGGTGTCATTACTATCTCTCAAGCTCTTCTACTTGCATCCAATGCCACATATTCATTTGGGATGAAACAGTTATTTTAATTTCAAATCTAACATCTGCTCTTCCTTGACTGAAGACCTGCTCAGTGACTTACATAGCAGTCTTGTTGCCTTGTATGACAGAAGATAAGGCCGTCCTTTACTTACACTACAAGCAACTTTCTCACCCTGCTTCTTGCAACAATTGTATTTGGGGCAGATTGGACTGTTCTCTGTTAAAAAGCAAAACCTTTTCCAAGCTAAAAAATATGGAAGTGACATTCATATTGTTCACGTTTTCAACAGTCTCATTATTCTAGATATTGCCTCAGAAGATTAAAAAAACCCAGAATGCTGACTTAAAGATTAAATCAGGAAGCAATTTTACAGTCCCTCTAAAGTCATGCTTTGAATTTTAATTCCTACAAAAGGAAAATGAATCAGACCTGAAACCTTTTAGTCTTGTGACTGGAAGGGAACACATTTAAAAATAATGAAGGTAAAGCATTTCTGAACAACTATGATTCAGGCATGGTAAGGAAATGCCACTAATTTGATAGTATTTATGATGCTTCATATGACATTAGTAAATGTGGCTGAAGGTTTTTTATTTTTTGGCAGGAACAGTAATGGTTGTAAGCAATTCAGCTTTATAGCACCACAACGTGTTTTACAGAAATAGGAAAGAGACTGTAAATTGCTGTGTGTAAATGTTGGTGCATTTGGAATAGGAAGCATGAATTGGAACTTTGGATTTCATAATGAGATGCTAAGCCATCCCTTTAACCAGTTGGTCCTATTCTCCTTGCCTTAGATAGCCAACACAACATGAGAATGGCCTAGGAACTGTCAGTTTTATAAAATGCTGTTCATTCCCATCCTGGACTCCTGCACCCCCAACTTTCAACATGGTCACGTGAAGGAAGGGATTTAGGGACAGAAAACATAAGGTGAAGAGTTAATGGCAGAGACCATATTCAAAAGAGTCAGAACTGTTGTTTTGATATTGGAAAAAAAAAATTCATTTCAATGCAGAAGATGGTGAGAAGGGATTGAGTCACAGCCTTAGTTACATTGGTTCTGTGAAAGCAGGGAGGGGTCAGATGATTGTGGAACAAATAGCAAGTTGTTCAAAATCAAATTACAGGTAATGGAAAAGAAAGGAATAACCATGACCAGGCCAGATGATTCTTTTAAGATGCTGTTGAGTGGAGTAGCAGTGGTGTTTGGTCTGCTGTCCAGAGCAGGAGCAGGGTCCTTGTGGAATTCTGTTCCACTTGCCATTGCTATCTCTGGTCAGATGAGGAAGCAGCAGTATCTGTGTTTGTAGATAGGATCATAGTCATGGAATGGTTTGGGTTGGAAGGGACCTTAAAGATCATATAGTTCCAACCCTCCAGCCATGGGGAGAGATACCTTCCATGAGACCAGGTTTCTCAGAGCCCCATATAGCTTGGTTTTGAACACTTCCAGGAATGGGGCATCCACAACTTCTCTGAGCAACCTGTTTTAGTAAAGAAGTAGTAAAGAATATTAAAGAATAGTAAAGAATTTCTTGCTAACATCCAATCTAAATCTACCTTCCTTAGTGTTAAAGCCATTCTCTCTTGCCCTATCACTGCATGTCCTTGTGAAAAGCCCCTCTTCATCATTCTTGTGGCTCCCTTTAGGTACTAGCCCTCTGCAATAAGATCTCCCTGAAGTCTTCTCCAGGCTGAGCAGCTGGGCTGTGGTTTCTTGATGTGTGTATGAACAACTGAGCCAGGAGCAGTGGAGCACTGCCTCCTCCAACACCCACAGGGAGCAGCTGAGCTCTGAGCTGACCTCAGCTTTCAGGCCCTGCTGATGGCATTCATTACCTGCAAGGCCAAAGACTGAGGCTGCTTCTCCCTCTCTCCATGCCAGCTCCCTGCCTCTGTGGGCACCAGGGCTTTGCAGTGCCCCACTGCTGGGCAGGCACACAGCAGCAGCTCACAGGACTGGCTGATATCTGCCCTGTTGGATAACAGCCAGATGGGGATGCTCTCCATTTGACCCACCCCTATTCAAACCAAGCATTTCCAAAAGCACATGGCTATTCCCAGCACCTAACTGGAGTTCCAGTTAAGCAAAACTTGAACAGGACTCACCCTCAAGGGTGAAAATTTTCTCGAAAAATGAAGGGCAACTTAACTTTATCCTTAATTATTTTTCTCGAAAATAAGCACATAGTGCTCAGTAAACAAGGCATCCAAAATAGTTTACAATAATTGTTGGAAATATTGTAGATATTAGAGAGAGATACTGTGGGCTTGTGAATTCTTAAGCATGTTTTACTTTCCTAGTGATGGAGGTGCTGTCTTGTTCTTCTCCCTGTCACCATGTTAGTGTTGTTTAGCTGAATTATATTCAGTACAAACATGAATGACAGCCTTTAGCTATGTGAAAACAGACTGTCATCCAGAAAGATGAAGTTCTCTTTCCTCTGAGCCAGATTTTAAAACTACTTAACAGAGTGTATTTTCTGATTCACTTGAGTGGCTGCACAGTTACACCCTTGGTGAGACTTAATTTTCACAAACATCTCCAAGAATAGTAAATTATTCATTATTAAGACCTTTTCATTAGACAGCTGACATATTATCAGCTCTTCTCTCTGCTCTGATGAGAGATAAATAGAAGTTTATTACACCAGGAATGAGAAAAGAATAGTTGTTTGGCACCTAAATTCCATTTAATTCTATAAATACTAAGCATCATTCATAATCTATTATTAGAAACCTGAGTTCGAGATTCAGGGCTATACATTCAGCTCAAGTGATTTACAGCTTCCTTCCCAGCTTTAGTCATAATAGTAACTGTTAATTCAACCTAAATGAACAGTTTAAAACAAAGCAAAACATATTATATCAGAACAAAACATGACTGTTCTTCCTCTATGAACTATTATAAATCTAGAAAAATTGCTAAAAGCACCAGAATTGTCATCATCAGAATTAGTCCACATGTGTTCCAGGTATTACCTTCCTGGAAATGGGTAATCAAGGTGGAGGTGTGCAACATTCAGCAGCACAGAACATGATACTCATTAGTAAGAGGTTGATTTGTCAAGTGAATGTGAAAAGCTGAGAGAGCTAAAACAATCTACAAACAAGATTCATTCCTTTAAAATTAAATAATTTTTCTTTTCTTCTTTTTAACAAGAATAACCCCCAAGATATCAGTTTTGAACAAATTTAAAAGATGTCTTAATTTTTCAGTTTTTAATATACTTCTAAAATTAAAGCTGCATTTTAAAAATCTGTGCTATTTCAAAATAAAAAAGGTCAAACTGTTTCCACCACTATATGGAGAAATAAATTTAAAAAAAAAAAGAAATACCTTTTTAGATAAGAAAAAAGTCTGCCTAACTTAAATAGAATTCATATTTATTCTCTGTTATACTAAAACTGCCTTTTCCAGCAAATATGCTATTCCTGACAAAAAATTCCTACAACCTCTATTTCTGTTCCCCTGCTTCATATTTCTGTCAAAATTAATGATCATATTCTACATTTTGGTGCTCTCCCTAGATTATGGGCCTTTCCTAATGAGCTGATCTGATTTATACTGGGTTGATGATCAACAGCTCGGGGCAGAACATACCAGAAATCCCTTGGGAGTTTGCAAATTGTCAAACAGATGAAGAAGACTGCTTGTAAGTTGTGTTTATGACTCCTATATTATTTTTAGGAACTGTTACTGACAAACCCTCAAAGTCATTAAATCTTTTCCATGTTCATCTTTACACAGGAATGTAAATAATTACTGATTTGCAAATGTGTATCTGCTATAGCATCTCGTATTAAAACATTGTTCATGCATTTTCAGTACTCATCTCTTTGCTCATCCTCATTATTGTTTCTTTCAGCAAGAGCTGGTTTCCCCTGAGGGAAATATCCACTGTGTGGGGAAAAACCAAAAAAAAGAAAAGCTATTTTCTGTAGATTATGGGCCCATTTCATTAAAAAAAATAGTTGCATAAACCAGCCAAATGTTCCAAAACACTGAAAAACTTTGGAGCCTCTAGGAAAGATCCAAATGTTACTTTATTTTATATATTATGTCTTCAAATAAACTTTCCATTTTATTATCAAGAAAAAACCCCAAAACCAAAACCAATTTAAAAAAAAACAAATACAGCAAAATAACGAAGTAGGAATTTTACGTCCAGGTTAATCCAGAAGTTTTAGCTTCATTCACTTCATTTAATGATTTGCATGTGAACAAGCCCCCTGAATAGCTTCACTGAGCAAGGCTTCCTCATTGATGTTCCAAAGATATTGAGCTTTTAAGGGATAGACATTCCAATACAGCAAAGGGTGGAGAAGAGACATCCAACTCCATTTCCACAAGTGGGAACTGGTGAGGTATTTCTGATCTCATAGGATGGGTTAAGGTAAAGACCTCAGAGAATCTGATCCTTACTGGAAACTTCTCTTTCAAAAATCAGACCTATGCCATGCTTTCATGCCATACTTTCAACGTTAAAAAATAATAACAAAATTAAAAATTATTCTCCTAAACAAAAGTCATTCAAGTCATTTGACACATGCAGTTTCCATCTCATGGTTAGCAGAGCTGCTAACAGCAATTTCAGTGGATTCTGGAAAACACACAAAGACTATTTCGAAGCCCACAGCCCAATTAATACTCTCACCAGGCTATCCAAGCAAGAATATCTACCAATTGTATCTTGTCTTTGAATCAGATCTCAAATACCTGCTTATGTCAGCCAAAAGAAGAAAATAATTTCAGACTAAGAAATGGAAGTATCATGTTCTCCTCTCAGTGACAAGAAAATACTACAGTAATCACACACAGCTGTTGTCTAGGTGCACAGTAAAAGAGCAGATTTGAAGCATCCAATCTGTACTAAATAACAAATGACATTCAGATACTGATAAGTCTTAATTTGTCATCATGGTACCATTCATTGACTTGCCATTGCAAATATGCAGATGTAGGTCAGTGAATACGCTGGGGATGGACATCACCATGGCTGGATTGTGCCTAAACTCTGTTGCTGACCCTCTGGATTTTCTGAGGTGTTTTTGTGTGAGGGGGTGTGCGCTCATGTATGTTTGTTTGTTTCATTTTGGGGTAGTTTCTGGTTTTGTTATGTTGTTGTCTTGAAGGGTCAGAGACGTTTTTTCTTGTTCTTTATTATTAGTTAAATATAGCTCTTTAAAAAAGGTCAGCTACAGTAAGGACTGATATCCTCCTAGATGGTACCTAATTCAAAGTGTTTGGCAAATCTCAAAATAGACTGGAAGTAATTCAGTTCCAAAAGATTTACAGAACCTTGAAATTCAGTTTAGTCAAGGAGACTTCCAAACACATGTTCATTAGAACTGCAGCAAGAGCACAGCTTACTAAATAAAGTAAACACAAGAGTTAATGAAAGCTCTTGAATATTGGTGAAATGTTTAGGTCTTTGAAGGAACGTCAAGTTTTGAATACTACTGGCAGACCAGCTATGTACTTCTGAAGTTTAAATAAGGAATAAAATAAAATTCTCATTATTTTGTACACTGACAAAACTCTGCAAATAATTTCTGCTGATTAAGTCTATTTTGCCTGACACTTGTCCCAGAAATCTTTTGTGTGCTCAAGAGGTTCTTAATATGTTATTTCTAGTTGGAAATTGAGATTAAAAATGTCACTCAACAGCAGCAACAACAGAAGCTATTGCATCGTCTCGATGGCACAGATTATTGCTAATGGAATACAGCAGGCAGACCTGCACAGTATGATCAGTGCATTTTATGCAGTAGAAATGAAAAACAGCACTGCTCTTGTTCAATAGCTGTTCTTTTGGAAAGACTGTCTGTTTATGAAGCGGAAAATTGCCAAGTAGAAATACCAGTAAGTGTGAGTAGATGACTTTTAAACTTTTATTCCACACATTTTTACAGACTCATCAGATGCAAAAGTATCCTTTTACACAGAAGGGAAACAATTCTCTTCACTGCTGAAATTACTACACCTTGCTGAACAGCAAGGGAGCAGGTATGATCATCGGTCACTCAGCTGGCAATCTGACAACTGGACAACACAAATGTCACTTTCTATCACTTCCATAAAGAAGATCAAGATGGTCCATGATTTTTTGTCTGCATCTCTTTTTCCCAGTGATAGCAGTTAGAGAGTACGGTTACTAAGGTTGATTGGACTTGATCCTATTGCCACTACAATATAATAGACCCAACATATCTCCAGAAGACTGAAACCAGTGCTGTGCAGGACTGTCTATTCTCACCAAACTCAGTGTATAGAAAAAGGGGAGAAAAAAAGAAGACAGATTAAAAAGCACACTGCTCAAAAGATTGATATCAATAATCATCTAATACCTTACTCAAAAAATATTTCAAACTCACTGTAAGACAGTCCTTTCACAGTGCCACAACAGGAACAGAGAGGCTGCCAGGCAGAGGCCCCTTCCCAGCCACCAGGATATTCTCTGTCACACACCCAGGGGTGGCACAGCCAAAAGCCCAAACGTCAGTGCTGAGGGAACCGATGCCATCCCACGGGAGGAGATCTCAGTGAGCAAAGCATCCAAAGGTTGCCCATTTTACATTTGACAGGAGTTCCAGGGGCTTCTGCCTGGCTATGTGGAGGGAGCCCCAGGGGGCCCATTTATGCTTGGTGGGCCGGCACTGTACTGCTGTGGGGGCTGTGTCTGTTTCCAGCCACTCTGAGTGGAAGAACTGGGGTGGGGAACGAAGGGCAGGGCTGGCTGTCATGTGCTGTGGCACCTGTGACATTGTGGGGCCACCATGTCGCAATGGGGGCACCTATAGAGGACCCCAGCAGGTAACGCTGGCCCTGCATTGCTTGGGCAAGCAGTGAGTGCACATGTGGCAGGGAGGCTGGGCTGGGGACAGGGGCCGGGGCAGAAACGCTGCACCCGGGGCTGGATTCTCCCCCTGCATGCAGAGACAGCCCCTCATTGGAGATCCTCAGGCAGAGCATGCTGCTGCTGCTTCTGGGGCAGCACGACAGGACTTGCTGTGTGCCAGATCTCTGGGGACCCATCTTCCCTGCCCCCAGATCCCTGGGATTCACGTCCCTGCTGTCCCCAGTGCCAGCTGCCTCCCTCCCAGTGCCACTTGAGGCCTTCTCTCTATCCTCCTCATGCCTGCGAATGGAGGTGCAAAGCTCCGGGAACAGGAGAGGATTCAGCTGGAGCGGGAGGTGGAGCAGCTCATGCTGAAGCCGAGCGCTGTGTCCTGGGGAGACCTGCTCTGGTCTGCCTTGCAGCACTGGCAGCTCTGGGTATTTGCTGGGCTCCTGCTCCTTCTCTTGGCACTGTGGTTTATGCTGAGGAAAAGAAGCCGTCAGGCACAGAGCAGTGGCCAGGAGGAGAATGAGGAAGAGGACAAGACACGGGAATATGATCTCGATGGCTTCCAGAGGAGCGCATCCAGTGGCCCGTACAGGACCTGCAAACAGGCTGTGAGAGGACAGCAGCCCTGATGGACAACTTCACTGATGTCCTCAGGCACATCTTGAGAAGAACGTATCTTCCTGCTGCTGCAAGGAGCCATTGCTTTGGGCAGTGCCTTTGAAGGTTGTACTGCCCGTGAGGAGGAGGAAGTTGTGTGCCAGGTGCTGGTATTGTTCCTCCTCCTCGAGGCCATGCCTTCCATCTGGAGCGTGACACTGATGAGCAGAGGCCCAAAGCAAGTTTTATTTCCGCATGGAGCAGGAGTACAGTTGCCCCAGGAAGCAGCCTGGTGCCAACCTGCTGTGCCTCCTGCACCACTGTGAGGTGTTTAGGAGGAGGACTCAGCAGTTCAGTCTCCTAGACACCCTGTGCACCAGCTCCTACCTCGATGTGAGGACAACTGCCCGCTGGCTCTGTGCGCTGGTGAGATCAACCTGGAGGCGCTTGGCCCGCTCACGCAGTTGGTGTTTAGTGCTGCTGCCCTCCAAATGCTCCTGCAAACTCAGGCTGACTAAGGAAGAAGGAAGCTTCCAGGTTAAGATGCTGCTCAGGGTGCAGCAAAGCACCCCAGACATCTTTGTGAGCAGCCAGCCTTGAGGGGCCCATGCCCCAAGCCCAGTGTGGCCTGAGACCTACACCGTGGCAGAGATCAAGTTCTGCAGGCACACGGCCAGGCAGCCCCCCCAGGACAGCTCGCACCTCATATGCCTGTAGGACTTGGCCTGTGTTTTTGTGTTCTTGTGCACAAGGACTTCTCCATCTATTCCATCAAGACCATTGTCATGTGCCTGCTGAACAGCGTGCCAGTGTCATGGTGGCACCAGAAATACTTTGTGCTTCAGCTCGCTGATATCCTGGAGCAGCTGGATTATCCCTGGAAGAGAAACCCCTGGAGAATTTTATTGTGGGCGACCAGAGGTTCCAGAGGAGACCAGTTTGCCCCCAGATGTACAAACAGCTGAGCCACCCAGCCTCTTCCACCGCCTGGCTCAGGACCCGGCCGCCCTCTGGCCGGCGATGGAAGCCTCCCTCCATAGGAATGCCGGCCGGTGGCCGTTGTCAGCGGGGTCATGCTCAGAGCTGTGCCTGGGGGCTGGCAGCTGGTGGCCCAGGAGCAGCTCACGGTGCTGTGGCAAAGACAGGAATTCACGGGCTGTGGAGGCAGGTAGACAGATGTATGTATAGCTGTAGTGTGAGTGTGTACAGATATATAACTACAAAGATTTTTATTAACAAATGTGTTTTTAATAGATTCATTTGATACTGATAGTTTATTAGTTATTTTATAAAACGATATAGCAAATCTATAGTCCCACTGTCAGTTGTGTCATATATAAATACTATCTAGTGACTGCATTTATGAGAGGCAAGATTTTTATAACATAGATATCTTTATGATATATATTAGACACATATTGTATATAATTCAAAACAATAATAAATCATATGGAAATGAAATAAAAAAACCCAATTCTATATAATTCCTATATAATTACACAGAATAATATATTTTTAACTTAAATATTTTTAAATATGTATACTTCACAGAACAAAACCAGGTCATCATAATAAATGTAATATTAAACAATACAAACTTATCGTGTTGATCCTGTCACTATCAGTCACTATCAGATGTATATTAACACTCTGTAGTTACTGCATTTATGACATGCAAGTTTTCTATTACAGAAATTTATTTTTAAAGTAGATACAATGCATACCGTATTTCTCATATTTTCGTGTGGAAATATATCCATAGACAGCGTAGCTCTCTGTTGGGACATCTATTAATGGTGTGGATGAGGCAATGAAATGACTAGGGCTTTTCCCATCATTGTCATGGAATGTGAATGTTGACCCCTCAGAGAATAAACAATGAAAAAGATAAGAAAATCATTGGCAATGAAGGAAACTTGGAAAACAAAATTTCAGTTTGCACTTTCAAAAAAGGCAGGATTTTGTCCTTAAGGATATTTTTAATTTATGTACTTGCTTTAAAAAGCACATAGCCAGTAAAGGTGTTAATTCAATATAACACATTCTGTCTCATGAAATTTATTTAAGTTAAAATGTCATGCTGGTTACATTCAAAATAAGATTTAATTATAACTCATATTTTTTTAAAATTTGTTGTATCAACTACAGACCTTTGTAAAATATGTTGCCAGATTTCTGTATTTCTGATTGTCACAGGCTATGAGGGCCTATGCATATGTGCAAATCTATTTCCTTATCATTGCACTGAGAAAAGATGTGTGCAGTAAAGATAAAGAGAGAAACCAACCATGACCTGAGGATGCTTTGAATTTCAAAATGAAGTGTATTTATGCACTGGAAAAAGGAAGGACAGTACTGTGATCATGAAAAAAAACCTAGGGCGTCTCCTTCTCATACCTGACCCACCAGAAACTCAAAAGAAACAAGATTTTTTGCTCCCTGAATAATTTATACTATTTAGGTTGTGAAAGCAGGGAGCTGATGAAGGTTGCTCAGACTTAGCTCAGACTTTGGGCATTCAGTGAGAAACTTCTCCATTCAGGAATAATCATCTTTCATTCCCCACACAATTAATGGAAAGAAGATGTCAATTCATCCATCGTAAAACATAAATCTGGTTGTGCCTGTTTTAAGCTGAAAATACATCAAAAACTTTTTGTTACCTTGCTGTGGCTGGCATGGTTTTTGCAATAAATTATAGGAGAGAAAGGACTTTGCATATTTGTCCTGCATTTTGTTCTGCTTTAATTTTATATCATATAATTAGAAAGCAAAAGTAAACTGAAGGTATTTGCTCCCTATCATTGTCAGTGGAAAACAGAGAGGACTCCCAATCTCTACTTGTACAAGAGACTTTATGTTTGGTATTGCCAACCAACTGGAAAAGCAGAATGATATCCTCTTCCCTTACTATTTGTCTGCTTTTTTAGACCCATCAAAGAGGTGATAATGATTTTTTAACAACAAGGAGAAAAAGTTTTACCCGTGATTTCAGAAAGAAATACTGTGAAGGAGGAATGAAGAAAAAATGCAATAAACCAAACACAAAAAAGCCCAAAACACCCACAAATCCATCATCTTTCCTCATCAGAAGCTTAAGAAACTCCTACCATTTGTTCTGTATGTGTCTGATAAATGTCCTGCTTTCCTGCAATGTAAGATGCAGAGTAGGGTGGGTTTTTTTCTGTACAAAATGAACTCGAGCAGGTGAATAACTTTAGTCCACAGTTCTGGGTGAGACCATCAAGGACTTTGAAATCCATCCACACAGCTACATGTCACCTAAAGTCCTTGTGATTCTGGTTACAGGAAATTTTTTCCTAACCTCAACATAAGAATCAGGAACATGTGAGTGAGGCAGCACTGATATTGGAAAGCTTCTGGCTGTCACTGGTGCACCAAAATATTCTGCCCAGGGGACTTTTTCCAGTGACAGCTAATTGCTGACATTTCAGAAGAAAACCAATTTCTCTGTCTCCCAGAAGCAAAGTTAGACAACAAACAAGAAAATAATATTTCTTTCCACTGCCTACAGGCAACAGTAGGGCTGGGAAGTATTCAGTGAACTAATTAAATACTGCTATGAACAGAGCATGACAAACTCACCATGTTTTGTGTCCTTTCATCCTCCTTTTTAGGAAGCCAAACAAATGATCATGTCCTGATAATGTATGGTTTAATTTCAAGCTCCTATCTCACCCTTTTCCTATCTTACAATCTCCCCTTGAACAAATCACACTCCCAAGTTTCCATGAATTAATCTCTTCTAGTGAAATAATTCAACTTCATAATCTCAATTACTATCTGAGACCTTCTTACAGAACTTCCCTTGCTGTTAGAGTCCTTCTGAATTTCAGTTTGAAAATTTTTATTCCTAGAACATAGTTCTCTGAATTTACTACTTCCTATTATTAGCCCCTAGATTTAAGCATCTCCCTCTCAGTCATCTCCAGGTTTTTCAAACTGTCCCCTTTAATCTATTATAAAATGGATTCCTGACTTCCATAACTATTTGTCCCTGTTAAATTTGTTTTTCTCCTTTTTATTATAGGTAAAAAAAAAGTGCAGGTTTAAAACTGGCAGATAAACTTTAGACAGCCCTATCTTATGGAATTAATTGAACCCTAGATGAGACACATGATGCCAGAATAAATGAAAATGTTGGTGGGTGCATGGATATTTAAACTTTGGGATATTATGGTCTGTGCTCTCTGTAAACCAGTGCAAAGGATTATTTCAGCAGGATTTATCTGCTAGGAAACACATTCTAGAGATTCAGAAATATTGATGGATTCTAACAGTAAATTCTAGTGACATCCCATAGGGCTATGTGGCTGTGCAGGTGGTAGCCAGCCCTCAGACATCCTCTCACTTGGCCTCTGTGGGTTACAATTTGAGATGAGGCTGCTGACATTTATCACTTTGGGTTACTTTTGCCATTAAGCTACTTCTTCTGTTGGACCTTAAAAAAAAAATGACCTTGTTTATTCCAATATAGAGTAAGTACAACCAAAATGCAATCAGTACAGGTTTTATCCACTTTCTCAGGCCCCACACTGGTTGCCAAAAAGTATTTGTCCCAAATTTAGGGCAAATTTGGGAGGAAACTTTGGAAGGGGTCCCTTTAGAAAGCAAATTCAAGTGATCCCTCCCCTCACCGGTTCAGAAGACATAAATCTCCTTCAAGAAAAGTGGGAAAAACTGTTTATTTAACAAGTAAAGTACTCACAAACATGGAAAAATGAATAATACTAAACAATGGAACCTCTTGTTGTTCTGAAGAGATGGCAGATTCAGAGGGAGTCCTTGTTGTGGGGTGTAGCTCGGCTCACTCAGTCTCTTGTCAGTCCCTCCTGCTCTGGAAGATGCCGCGTCCTGGGCCCTGATGGGCCACAGCCGTGAGCTCCCAGTGTTCTTCTGGGTTTTCAGTCCAGAGCAAGGCAAATCAGCTCCAAGAAAAAGAAAAGCCACAGTCCATGGAACTTCTCTGCTTCAGCTAGCTAAAAAAACTAACTAAAAGCAAAGGAGAGCTCTCTCCCACTGTCCATGCTGCACACAGCACAGTCCAGGAGAAGGATGCAGGGGAGCAAGTGCAGTTCCTGCAAACAAACTCTGTGCTTCTTCTCCCCCCTTCACTCTCAGAACCAGTCTTAAAGGTGCAGAACTTAATATCCAGCATAAGCAGAACAGATGATGTGGGATACAAGCATCATAAGGGACAAGAGGGAATTAGCTGTAGCAGTTGTAGCTGCCCATATGCATCTTTACATTTGAAGCTTTTGAGTATGTCCTACAATTCCCAGCCCAACACGTTTGCTGTTTTGAGACAGCTTAGATGAAAGGAGTGTTAAGAGCTGCTGCTTTAGACACCTTGTTGCAACAGATTGCAAAGACAGCTGCTGTCAGCTAAACAGGGAAATTATTACAATTTAATATTTTTTAGATGAGAGGAAGGTTTGGCATTGCAAATGCAAATTATCCTTTTCAACAGGATACATATGGAGAGAATCAGAGAATCTTACTTACTCCACACATAAAAGCACCAGAAGTTTATTTGCCACAGAAATCCACCACTGATGTCCAAAATGCTGCATGTTATAGTGTAGCTGTTCATTATGTACTGGGTGAGGGAATAGTCAGGAGCATGTTCCCAATGTATCTTCAGGCTTCAACAGGACGGAAGAGGAGCTCTCCACAAGCACTCTTTTGCTGTGTTTGGAAATTGTCTACTCTGTTTTGTGTACCTTTGCACTCCCCACCAGAATTTAATAGATACTTTCTAGGGACACTAAGCATGAATAGAAGGTTTGTCTAACATTTCAGTTTCATCAAAATAATTTTCTGCTCCCTATCCCATTCACTGGTCAGTGGTGGCAAAAATACTTACGGAGAAGAGAGGTTAAAAGGGAACAGGTTTTCTATTTAGGTCAAAGCAAAAAAAGAAATCTCTAAGACAGTGCTTAGAGATATGTTTCTTTCTTATTTATCTCACTTTCAGGATCTTGTGCTTAGCTTCTGGCTGCTAATGGCCACATTTGGCAAAGAGGATGGTGCATGGCAGTAAGTAAGGCATTTTCAGGAAAAATTTCCAACTCTCTACCTTTGCCCTTGAGTTGCTGAAAAAAGTGCAGCTGACTAAAATGCTTCTAACACTTTTCAATTCACACTCTAGTCTCTGTCTTTGTAATTGGTGAAATTGGTGCATATGGCAGCAGTATGGTGTACCTTTGCTGCTCAGGAAGATGGTCTGACCCATCTATGCTCAAGGAAGTTAAAGTTTATCCTAAAGAAACCTACTGTAATAGCATCAGCTTTGCACAGTAGTTTCACACAGTTTTTTACCAAGTTGTTCAACCTCCCACAGGTTATTTTGGTTCCAGCTGTGTGGAACAGAAAGTGCTACTCTACCCATTAGTGAAGGAAAGACCATGAGTAACAATGGAGAAAAGACCATGGGCTGGGTAACAACTTGCACTTTAGTTCTGAAGACTGACAGAAAAGAAAGCCAGTTTCCTGTTGTTTCCAGAAATGCCACAAACCCAGAGGGTTACCATTCACATTGGAAGAGCAAGAATGAATAACTGAAATAAAAGAAACAAGGGAGATTTCTTCAACAGAAATTTCAGGGGAATCTTCTATGTGTCAAAAATTAGTTGAAATAAGGGTGATTGTCCACTTGCAGTGTAGCATTCCTGAATGCAGCATATTCCAATAATATGTAGCATTCCTGGAGCAGAACTATTATGCAAGCAAGAGTCAAATGCTGCAGAAATGTGTCTTTGTGATCTGCTATATTTTCTATCTAGGGAAAGCTTTTTTTAATGAAAAAAATCTGAATGTTGCAGGTGGTAGTTGGGGGCTGCTTCCTGTAGTCAAGAAATAAATTTCTATTATGAAAGCTCCCAGGGATTTTTTTATATTAAATCAGACATGGAAAGAAACATGGCATTTGGTGATAGGCTAAAAGGTGCTACTCCAAATAGCTCAATGGATTTGCCTGAATAAAAATAAAGTAAAAAAAAAAGCTCCATACTTGGCCCCACATTTACACCCTCACTTTATCATATGCTTTTTGTGTGCTTCATTGCAAAGGTGGTTTTGGTCTACTTAGTCATTGATCTTACTTTAACTGCTTCTTAGCATTATGGTGGATCTCTGCCCAGCAGCTACTCTAAAACACTGCAAATCAAGCAGAAGAAATCTGTTATTTGTGTGCATGAAGACAGGTCATGCTTACTCTGGGATGCAATGGAGGAGTAACCAGTGATAAATGTATAATGCAAAGCATTAATGGCAGGGGAGAGAAGGAGAGAAACAGAGAGCAGATTCCTATCACAGTGGGCTAGAGCTATAATCCATGGTGCTAGATAATCTTTTGACTATTCTGTCTCATCTGAATGTAGGTAATTTTCATAGATGACAGGGACATGAAGTGTTTTATAATTAGTTAGGTGTCATTACTTAAATAGCCCCATTTCTCAGTCATGTGGCTGATGAAAGTAATTACTGCCCTTCCATTTGTACCCAGTTGAGGGTGACAGCAATGATTTCAGCCCAAGGCCTGATGCTGAGACCCTCACACTGAGGCTACTTGACTGATGTGGACTTTACAGGAATGACAGGTTTTGCAAATAACATGAAAGATGTTGTAGGTGTCTGTCGTTTCACAGTTTTTATCAGTAATAAATGGTCAAACATTACAGCTGTACTCAGATTCTTATGAATAAATTGCTGAATAAGTGTGTCTCCACAGGCCTAATGGAAAGAATACTGAAAGGAAAAAAGAGTTTTCCACTCAGGCCAGTAGTTCTTTGGATCAAGCACTTTTGTTTTACACAGATCCTCAAAACCGCCTTTGAAAAACAAAAAAAGCAAGAAAACAAACAAAACCTCCCCGAAAACCTTGAAAAATTTGAACCATTTTTCTCATGGAGAGAAGTAATTTCAGAGATATGTCACTGTTAATCCATTTTTAAGCAAGCTCAGAGATTAATTTTGTCATTGAGATTCAAGTGGAATTTAGATTATCATGTAAAATTTAACTTGTAGTGTCTGCAGTGGATGCAGCTTTGGATACTCACCTGTGCCTCCATTTGCTTTTTTGTGAACCTTACATGGACACAGGTGGGAGATATGCTCCAAAGGGCAAAGGGAAGTAGGAAAGTTGTGTCCTTGGTGTTTTTTGGTGACTAACTCTTGGTGAATTTGGTGTTTTTTGGTAGCTAACCCTTGGTGCCTCTGTGTGTTAGAAGGGGCAATCAGAGCTGCAGTGATCAGTGAGATCCCTGTGCTTACCAACATGCAGCATGGGCAGCTGGCCCTGCTCTGCACAGATGGACATGGATTCTGATCCTTAGAAGTGTAGCAGAAAGTAGCTTCAGATTTTAAAAGAAAAACTTCATAGGAAACTCTGTGACATAATAACACTGCCTCCTAATGTGTTTCTTTCTTATTTATCCTGGGAGAGAAACACCAAAACTGATATTTTCAGAAGAAGAACTGCTTTCTGAAGCCTGGAGAGAAAAAAAAAAAAAATTAGATGCAAGACTTTTGTTGTCTGCCTAGGCCTGAGGAATATTTTTCTGCTCTTTGTGTTACATTTTGCAGTGAATAATGCCCTTGTCTCATGCTCCTGTTCTCTATCAATTTGTTGCTTTTGCCTGAATCACAGTTAGAAAATTCTTGTAGGAATGTTTCCCCCTCAGAGAAGATTGTAAGGTGAAATTCCTCCATGTCTCTGAAGGACTTTGAAATTCCCAAAATGGAGGTTCCAGTTAAGAACAACATTGCTTTCTGCTTGGGACAAGGTAAAAATTGGGGTCATCTGCAGCTGAGGAAGAATCCCACAGCTTTGAAATGGAGAAGAAATACCAGCACCATGGAAAGGGTCTGTACTGAGGTCTGCAAAGCTGCCATTCAGCTCCTATGGTTCCTGATTATTATCAAATGGAACAAGTCCACATGATGGAGTTCATTCTGGGCCAGCATCTTTGTGCATTCCCATTTATGTCCCAGATTTTATGTCTAGGTTTTACATTTGACATTGCAATAGTTCCTTGTTGAAAAGGAGAGATGCTTGGAAATGCCTGCCCTAAGGAGAGATGCTTAGGGCTGCTTGGAAACCAGTTGTGCAGCCGGTGTAAATTATGGCAGTGCATTATGAATTGAGACTTTGGGCTCTCAGCTTTTTCAGGAAGATCTCAGATTTCTTTCAGAGATTTGGCCTGCATCCTCTGCAGCTATTTATCCTCATTCTTTAGCACTTTCACAGATAAATGGCCTAATGGAATGACTCTAGAAGCATATTCCATTATATCTATAGATATTAAATATAACTTGGAAACCCTCACGCAATATTAAGTGCTTCTGCAGTTTCTGGAAGTGTCCAGGCTCTGGTGGAAGCAGGTTGATCTGTTTCTGTTGGTTTCATGTTAGGAGTCCTGACATGAGTGCAAAAGGGAGATCAGACCATTTAATTGCTATTGCTGGACCTGCTTGTTCTCTATCTCTCTGCTACTGTCCTAGCATCACCAGTTAGTTACAACTTTTTTTAATGATCTCATATCCAGAAAAGAATAAAAAACAAAAAGTCTTGCTTATGGAAGTTCTTATGAGTAGTTCTGGAAAACATCAATTAAATTATGTTTCTGTGGTTTAGACTGAAGTTCTCCTTGTTGTATAATTTATGTAATTTTGCTTTATTACTCTATTGACAACTTTATGATTCACTTTCTGAGTCTGGGCTGCAATAGAAAATTTAATGATATACATGTTAAAATGCTTTAAACAGAGAGAAAAAAAGAACACATTATCTTTCTTAAACCATCTCTTTTTAAACTACAAGATCTCTATTTCTCATTTACACTAAAGCCCTTTTATACTCCTCCAGCTGTGTCAACAAGACATGAATTGTGTATGAATTGCATTTATGTCATTTTTAGTACAAATAAATACAAATAATCAAATTTTCCTCCTTCCCTGGGCTTTAGGTTAGACACTCATACTGTGATTGGTCCAATTTTCTGTTTATAGAGAGAAATAAAGATAGCCAGAGCCCACAACTTATCTGCTCTTTAATCTAAAAAAGCTTGCCAGCACTCAGTCTTTAAAATATACAGTGTGATATGCCCAGCACATTGCTAACTGATAAAATGGAAAGATTTAGTTTCCACAAGAGCAATGAGCATCATATGTTTTCATGATTAAATAACAATATTTCCTTTCTATTTGGGCATATAAACATGAAGTTATATTTTTCTAGCTTGAACTTCCAGATACAGTCCCATCCAGAGGTGAACAGATACATAAAAATGAATAGGCTCTGTTACAAATCTCAAGCAGAGTTCCTTCTTGTTAGAAAAGGGAGGGAAAGCAGATATATAATGATATAAATATTATTTTTCCATTTGAGTAGTTGTCTAGATGCTGTGACTTCAGAAGTCCTTGTCAGACTGCAGGGGTGGGTATATATGAAATAGTGAACTTGACTATTTGCCACGTGTGTTTCTTATTTTGATGAAGGAAGACGGACAACTTAGAGAGAGGGTGCCTGTTCCCTTACAAAACCAACAAAATTGCCTAGACTCTGACAAGTCCTTCACAGGTTCACCTTGTTCATTCTGGAACAAAGAGGAAATGTCTGACCTGCTGGTGGGGGCTGTCACCATAGAGCCACTTCAGTGTACTCTAGATGGAAAATATTCTGTTAATTCAGACTCAGTAGTCAAGATATGTGACAGAAAGTTGATTCCCCCCAATAATAATCAGCTCATTTTCCTATAAATGGACTATTTACACGTGGTCCACTGACAATGTATTGCAGTGATACTTTTGGAAAGGTCCAAGACATGAAGGGAAAGATCTTCTGTTAAAATTTTGTGTGCTATATTCAGTGGGGGTGAGGAAAGAAGAGTAAAGCTGCAGGCAGCTGCAGTGTCCAAGACTACAAGAGAAAACCGAGACTAGAGACTCCTTTGTTTGGATACTGACAAATCTAGGTGTCCCACTAGATGTGAAATCGGCTATGGAGAGTGGATTTATTTTTTTTTTTAATAAGGGTATTTTAACATTTTCATTATGAATAGGAATACTTTTAATAGAGTGAGTGCAGTTAGGAAATTTCCCAAGCGCTCTGCATGTCTTATTCCTTCTCCACGTTTCTCTGTAGGCAGCTCCACTGAAGACTTCATGGCCCTTTGGAGAAGCACATACAAGAGACTGGGAAGGGTTATGTGCTCAGGATGAGATAGGGTGACTTTGAAGAGTGATGCTCCAGTGACAGCTGGCAGAAAATTAATCTAAGCTTACACACAGGTTCTAGAGTCACTGGTATCAGATGCAGCTTGGAAGTACACAATATGCAGAGAACTGGCTCCATTCACAGCAACTCACTGGGAACAGAGTAGTTCTTGGCTGGACTGTGACACACACATTGAGACATTTCTTGGGGCAGGATCAAGGACAATGGTAATTGGAAAAAATAATTGAAGCATGTAGTCAGTTGATTGAATATTTAATAGACCGAATACTTTATTGTTCTGTGTGTTCTAATTCCAATGAACACATTTTAACAATTTTGGAATGAAGCACTGTTTTACTCGTGGATCACAACAATTTTGGAGGAAAGTAGTTGAATACACGCCCACCATTTTGGGTGAGTGATCCTTGCTTTTGCAAGTCTTTTCCTACTCAGTAAGTACTTACTGTATTGAGTTTCTCTTCAGATGGCTGGGAAAAGGAAAACTACTGTATCTGTCTGTGTAAGCAGATTAGAGTTTCAATTAAACTTTTAAAGTGAAAAAAGCATTAAGCCTTTATCTATTGTTTCCATTCCGAAGCATTATCCAAGTTACTTATGTTCTTTAGCTGTACTTTTCAAGAAAATCATTCTTATAGTCAAATAGGAATAATTATTTTTGATAAAGAAGAATATTTATTGATAATATAAAATGCAATCATGTAGTCCTGAATGCAAATGCAGATTCTTAAGGAACTTTTTCACAACCAGGTTTTATGTCCTGTTTGCATAATTGACATTTTAGAAGTGTTTCATAAAGCAAGATTTACATGCAGTCAGTAATGGGCATATTGCCACAACTATTTTCTTGTGTGCTAATTTCTAACCAACTACTTGGACATCTTTACATAGCATGGTAAAATAAAAGACAAATTACTTGGTGAGGATTATAATGACTTCTGACTGCTAGGTAGTGTTATGAAATAATAGTGAATTGACTAGAAAACATTAAATCTTGAAATGACCTAAATAACAAAGCTTACCTATTTTTGTTTCCAATAAATGCTTGTCCTTTTAGCTATTTTACTCAGTGTTATATTTACTGCCATTCTATTCTTGGACCAATGGAAAGTTATTTGCATTGCTTTAATTTCAGAAAAGCATTTATGTATGCAAATTAAAAATATTATTGTGTGAAAAAGTTCATGTCTCTTTCGTATTAAAACAATAACATCTAAACATTAATCTCTCTGTGCTTTTATTACCAAACAAATTACATGATACTGAATTTCATAGGCCTGAAAAAAATTTAGATAGCTTTCCATGATCATACTCTGTAGCACTAAGATATTATTATTAGTATTTAAAATCTTAGTATGGTAGGTGTTGTTGTACAGTTATATCCAATTTACTAAAAGTTTCCCTATTAATGCAATAGAAAAATTATATGGAAGCAACATCATAAGGGCTGGAACATGGATTATCTTTTTTAAAAGCTGTTATTGAGAATACCTGGACTTTAATAAGACATAATATTTTAGGGTTTTTTTATATTAACAAGTCAGGAAGAGGATGGTCATTTCTGCTGTGACATTTCAAATTAATAAAGAAAAATGTTAACAGTTTATGGTGACTGGTGATTTAGCTTGGGAGCTGGCAAAAGGTGCATCTTGTCTAAATTCAAATGACAAAAAACCAAAAAAAAAAAAGCAGATTTACACTGTGTGCACCATCTTCTGAGGGCCTGATCCCTAGGCCAATGAAGATAATGGGAGTATTTTTGATAAATTTCATAGAGAACACACTATCAGATCCACGGAATGTCTCAAATTATCAGGTCTCATTCTGCTTCCAAATACACTCTCTTAATGTAAAACTAGTCTCCTCAGGAGGATTACTTTAATGTTGCCAAAAACGAAATTATATGATACTTCTAAAAACAAAATTAAGCAGAATATGAACATCATTAAAACTATGATGTAAGAAACAGATACAGTTAGGTAAGAATAAAACATACACCAAACTTTTCTCATCAGAATTCTAAGAATCAACTGCTCTTCCTACATCCAGTAAGTCAGAGTTATTTAACAACACCCTGGACTAAAAGTTGCCAGCTCTGTGTCCTCTGAGAGCAACCCAAAAAGAAAAATATCACTGTATGTGCTGGAACTTATAAGTCTCAATATGTCTCATGGTCCATGTCAGCATCCATTTGAAGTTTTCTTGGTAGATGGAACATTTATAAGGTCTTTTATTTCCCCCATGCAGATCCTAATATTGTTGTAGGACACTCAGTTAAATCACTAAGAAGGGTCTGTGTTCAATCTGGTGACCTGTTTTCATAAAAGTCACAAGAATTTCTTTAGGGTTTCGATGTCTCTATTAACATTATTGAAGCTGGCTAAGCAGTTCAAATGTTATTTGGGGATAACTGAAGGGTATTTACATATGCATAGACATTCCTAGTCACTTTTTCTAGGAAAAAAACCCAACAAAACAGAATGGAAGTGATCCCCAAGTACATAAAATTTAATTAAGAAGATAAATTTTATCATGAATAAAATCATTCTTAGTGCTGAAGTTATGAGGTTGGGTTTTTTGTTGTTGATGGTTTTGTTTTGTTTTGTTTTGTGGGATATTTTTGCATCAAATGTCTTCAGCTTCCACACACTAATGGCTTTCAGTGTGTAACATCATTCCTTGTTGCTTGGCTTAGTTTTAACATTAAGGAACTGTAAGCAAAGCTTTTGCAGTTCTGCTCTTTGTACACACTTGTGTGGGTCAGTCTGACTCTTCAATAACTTATCAACACTGATTTCACAGTTTCCACCAAATTTCAATAGGTGACAGGTATCTCAAGGCAATACCGAAATTGTGGTTCACAAAACCCAGCTACGATCTGGACATCTCCATTCCAAACTGTGGCATCATCTTTGGAAGAGTCATTTTTATTTTGGCTTCATCAGTAATTCGTACTTATCATAAGTGAGCTGAAGTAGATCCCACTAGAGAACAAATAATTTTCCTATTTTTAGAACTTTTCAGAACTTCTCACAGTAACCTGATACTTCCTGATAACCCCCTGAGATTATAAATCCCAGTCTACCCACCTTCCAGAGGAAATCAGGCAGGCAGCAATATCTCCATCTCAGTGATTTCACTCTATTATATTTATCTACTCTGAAGACATGAGTTAGCAGAAGACATAAAGAAGTGCAATACTGGAGGAACAACTTACATAGAACATGTTGATGGTTCTCTCCCTTCTTTGTTTCATATCTTTGGGTTGTGCCTTTTGATTTCTGAGTCCATGGTTTATTTCTCCTGTTCTCATCTCTTTGCTCTGTCCTACATCCTTGGCTCACTTGGGGTCTTCTAAACCTGACAAATTGCCAGATCATATCAGATTAAAGTCTTCACTGATTTCACACTCCAGCAAGAAAGCATTTAGTATCTTTCATCCCTGGATTTGTTAGTGTGTAGCAATTACAACTAGCCAGAGCAAAGGCACTTGGTAAAATGCCTTGCTCAGCTGCATATATTTTCTATATTATTTAGGTGGTAAGGAGTAAGAAAAATTCCCACACAGACAAAAAAGAACCAACTTCTGCTATTGCAAATAAACTAAATTTAAAGCCATGTTGTGTTCCTAACAAAGACTCCTAAATCCTCCAGGACAGATACAAAACTCATCTCTACAGCAAGATTTGGCATGATGTAAAACAGATATAGACGCTAAGACTATTTCAGGAGAAAATAGGGTGACACATTATTGTGCTCACATAATTTTGGCCAAACTGTTTACTTCCAATGTTTGTGAAGAGTACCATTTTGTCTTCTACATCTCCGTCTTGGGAAGTGACTTTGGCACCAGAGTCAGGCCAAAAATTGCCTTGATGAGTTCATCACCACACCCAGACATGGGTGGCAAGGAAGGCAGTGGCTGCTGTGACAACAGCAAATGCTCATTCAGGGCTTTGCTCGTGTTCCTAAAGAAATGCCAGAAACAGTGTGACACTCATATCTTTGGGTTCCTGGAGCCCGTGTCCAGGGAGCCAGAAAAATACCAAGTATAATGTCTGCAGTGACAGGGCACTCTAAAACGAGGTAACAGCTCTCTTGAACTGTTTATAGTTAACAAAACTGTTTCAAAGTTAATAAAAAGTTAAATGGCAACATGAGGAACATATCACACCCACCTACTTGGTGGTTTCCAAGAATCAGTCAGAGCATCTGACCACTGTCAGAAATCTAAAGTCAGTGAAGAGGTATCAACACTTGTCCTGCAGCCAACAGCTAAAATGGGCTAGATGTGCCCTAAGAATGCTAATTTCTTCTATTGATTCTAAAATGGTCCCTGTGTGACAAGCTCAGGTGGACCTGCATTACAAACACTTGCAATCAGGTAAAATGAATCTGACATCAAATTTCTCACTGCAAGAATCTATAATAATCACAGACGATATTTTCTGTAATTACAAAAAACCCTGGAGCTTTTTGGGTAGTATCCTAGGTATACATCAAAAGGGGGAACAAAGTTGCAGCTGGAGAGAGGTTTTGTACTAATAGCCCACATTAATGCCCTATAAAATTGTCATTTGTCAAGACAATCAACTTTTTGTTGAGGCAATTTATCAGCTGAACTGCCACACTGTCATGTAGAACTTAGGACATAAAGTAAAGCAAGCATCACTCACATTAGGCTAAATTAGAAAAAGATTATTTTCATGTCTGTAAACAAAAAAAATACCTAGGGTATTTATGGTTTATTTTCCAAAGAATCTTCCTTCCTTCCTTCTGGACAAGTTTATGATAGAGGTAGACTCCATATGGCAGATTTTTTTTCTGTATCAATGCAGAGTTCTTTCTGAAGAGTATGAAGGTCAAACATTGCCTTTGCTTTATGTAATTCTATGGTTTGGTTTTCTTTCATTCTTCTATGCTTTGTTGTACATAAAATATTTTCTGACATGGAGGAGGTCTCTGGCACTTTGTATTTGCAACAATTCAACCTCATGTGGTCACTTGGCTGTCACCTTACATAAGGGTTTCTCTTCACATGTGCTGGCTACCTGAGGCACTGGGAGTGCAGGCAACTATGGGATTTTTGATCTTCTGTAAGTTTCCTGATTTATGAGAAAAAGAAAGAAAGAAAAGAAAGGAAAGAAAGGAAAGAAAGAAAGAAAGAAAGAAAGAAAGAAAGAAAGAAAGAAGAAAGAAAGAAAGAAAGAAAGAAAGAAAAAGAAAGAAAGAAAGAAAGAAAGAAAGAAAGAAAGAAAGAAAGAAAGAAAGAAAGAAAGAAAGAAAGAAAGAAAGAAAGAAAGAAAGAAAGAAAAAGAAAATTATTTCACCTATAAATAGTAGTGTTAAATAAATTAAGATAGATCTGGAGTTTGCCTTTTTTAGTGCTTTCAAAAGTATTTACACATTTCTCTCTTCTATTGGTTCTCCCTAAAGACAAAGTTATTACCTGAGATATGAAAATAATGCCTTTTGGAGTAATTCAAGCAATTCAGTCCACGGTGTACTCGAAGTGATGACTAAGATGTGACCTGATCACTGTGCATAAGTATCTCAGAGTGAAGAGATTTCTGGTGCTGCAAAACTCTGGCATTCAAAAATGGCAAGAGGAAAGCACAAGGCTGAGAGACAAAGTAAGATAAAATGAGGTAAGAAATCAGGCATACAGGGGCGTTTTGTGTGTGTGTGTGTGTGTGTGTGTTCTGTAATTAAGCTTTGGAAATATTTGTTCAGGAAAAGGGTGACCTCTCATTCTGCATTTCTTTAAATCAGGATTGGAAATCTGCCTACAAGACCAAATTATGACACAATTTGACTGAAGTGTTATTTAAAGAACTTACTGTGTCTATATTTTACAGAAAGTTAGACTAAAATATATTAGTAAGAATGGGTGCAGAAAGTGCCCTGCAACACCAAAAAACTCATATAATATAACTTGCTTGTGAGTGATAATATACAACTCAATTAACTGCAATGTGGGATCCCACTCTTGATGGACCTGGGAGGGATGGGTACTTGTGTTTGATGATGTTATTTCCAGTGCTGTGTTCTTATGAATATATCATCTTTTCTGGTTTCAGAAGTAAAATATCCATGAAACTGGAAACACTGTTTTCTCTTGGATCATTCAAAGACTGCTGGTGGTAAAAACACATGAAAAAGTTAAGCAGATGTTGAAAGCAAATGGTGTTTTCCATCCGTTCTTATCCTTGATCATAACCTGGTTCCCAAGGTCCAGTTAGATATTTCAAAAGAGCTGGTTTTGCTCTTACTCCTGTCTTCTGAAGCTGGGAAACCCAAAGCCTTTTCAGGCTTCTTGCAAGTGTTTTTTATGCTGGAGGACTCTACATTGCCTGTGGTTTTGGTGAAGGGTTACGATTGCTTCGTGAATGACTCTTGTAAATCCACTTCCCCATTCATTCTCCCACAGATATTTTGAAAGGAAGCAGTGCACAGTAAAGATGCAAGATAGGCACCTCCAGAATTATCACTTGAATGTGCTCACCCTCTAACAGCAGTTTTAAGGATGTTTCCTACTGTTTTTGCAGTATAGAAAATATGCATCTGGATTCAGAGAGTCCATTTGAAGCCTCTTGTTATAACTGTTAACATGGCTACAAAATAAACTTGCTAAAAGACTGTGGAAGATGGTCTGGAATCTCTCCCTCATCTGTCTAACGATCATCACAGGACCAGAGAACGGGACCACCACCACCGAGGACCCTGACCAGGACTCTGGCCTGCTTGAGGTGGATGAACGCCAAGATCATGAGAACTGTGAGCAGAGCTTTGGTCTGCCAAGTGATTGTTTGCAGGTGTATTTACAAAATGATGGAACACTGCTTCAGAGAGGGGGCAATGCTCCCTTTTCATGCTTACAGTAGCTCATGAATTTTCCCCACCCCGTGGCCAAATGAACTTGTCGAAACAATCCTGGTGGTCCCCCACGGAAAATCCTTCATCTGCTTCACGACCACCGTGATGGACGCAGATTGATGCCACCCTTCCAAGCACTGAGACTGAGACCCTTGTACTGAATTCTGCTAAAGACTGAGACTGAGATCCTCATCTAAGGACTGAGACTGAGACCCCTATGATTCTGACACAGGGGCACTCATCAATTGCTTGGTCCAGGTCGCTGGACCAAGAAGACAATGGGCCTCGCTCACTGCTATGGACTATCTGTACCTGTTCCCCTTTTATGGCCTACTCTTCATGGTCACCCTCCAGCATTTTCAAGAGACTCAATTCTTTATTGTTTTACCTATTTCCCCCCCCATGCTGAGAACTATATCAGACCCTTAAGCTAACCTGGACTTTCAAGATCTTCCCAGCGTGACAGGCGAACCTCATCGACTGGACCTCACCGGAGTGGACCCCGACTGCGAGGACTTCGTCTCCACGTTTGGTAGCTATATCCTGTCTTTCTCTCTTTTTTTCTCTTTATATCTTTTCTCTTTTTCCAATCCCCCTATTGTATTTGTTGTGATTATTCAATAAAGGTGCATTTGTTTTGAGCAATACTGAAATCCCCTCTGTTTTGTGTTTTGCACTCTGACTAATCACCTAAACGAACCATCACGACCCTCTTGTGGATCATGACAAAGACAAAAAAAAAAAAAAAAAGAGCATGAACTTCTTGTTAAATTCTTTGCTCATTGCAGGTAAATTGGCCAGACTTTGAATAGTGTTCAAACTTAAGCTGTTATTTTTTCATATGGGTCTGACCACAGAGTCCTTGAGCAGAGCCGTGGGAGTACTCTGGATCCACTTTTCAATTCCCGATTTTGCCATGATCTTTGGAAGAATTGAAACATCTCATTATCCAGGTCTCCTCTCTATTAGTGAGAAGACTATTCCTCCCTAAGAAGCATTATGAAATCAAATTAAATGAGGTCTGTGGAGTACTTGTGTATCAGTATGAATAGGCATTCTATGTGTAAGTGTACAATAGGAATTCTATTCTAAGTGTAGAAACTCTTAATGCAACAGCTCTGGGTGAGCTCTTCAATTCCTTAAAATAAAAAGTTGGTCCTCTTGCTCACTGCTGTGGATACCACCACAGTACCTTCTGCTTTGTGACTATCAAGATTAAGATCACAATAATATATAAACTAGATGAAACACTGAAGAGTTTTTTTTTGTAGCTCAGATGGATTCCATCCAGGTGGACCAGTATTAGCCAAAGGTATCCAGAGAAACAGACTACACCAGTCCCAAGAAACTGCTTCCTGAGACAAACTGAACACTCAAAATTGAGATTCAACAGATCCAAAATCTTATTTGTTCTGACACTCAGTTTTATTCAGGTGACTCTGACAGTTACCATCACCCAGTATTAACCTGTTAAGTTTTTTTTTCTTTGAATACTGAAGGTTAAATTGGACAGGATGGATATCATTGTATCACAGACCAGGCTGAGCCAAATGCAAATTTTACATTGATATGTCCATGTGGTTTGAAGCAGACAGCAGGAAAAAGAACCTTAAAGGAAAGTAGGAAAATAAGCAACTGGGAGGGGAGAGCTTCATCCATTTGCAGAAGCAGAATTGGCATTAACCTCATTCCTACTGATCTGGGTTTCGTGAACTCTTTCTGGACAGTTTGCTTGGTCTTGACCAGGAAATCATTAAAAAAACACAGAAAAAAAAAAGTTAAGCACTGGAAAATTCTTNGACCAGGAAATCATTAAAAAAAAACCAGAAAAAAATGTTAAGCGCTGGAAAATTCTCTTTTGAAATGGAAGGATTTTTTCCAGTGCTTTCTATTTCAAATCTGGATTAAAAATTACTGCCCTAAAAATACCCTTAGACCTTTTCCCCCACAAGGCCTTCTCTCTTCAATGTTTCATCATGGTGTTAAATTCTTTCCTCTGATCCGAGCACCTGACTGTACCTAACATTCAAGTGAGATGCACGCCCACATCTGAAGGCAAGCTTTGGCTCATTGAATCCAGATTTGTCTTTGTTTTATTTACAGAGAACAGAATGCAGAGATGATAAAGTAATTAAAGGGGATGGTTTATGGACTGCTCTGATCTATTTTCTGCTAACAAAACAAGCAAGTTTTTGTTTGACCCTGGTAAAACACACTTAAAAATTACTTACATAAAATAGTGCACACATTCCTGCTTTAATGAGGATGATGGTTTTTTGTTTTTTCCTGTTTGTTTTGTTTTGGAAACCATCTTAATTTTGTTCTTTTAAACAGTTAAGAGTTCCATTATGTTTTCAGTATGTGTTCAGTATGTTATGCTAAATTTCTTTAAAGGTATTAGCTTAAATTGAGAGATTGTCATGGGTTTTATGAAGATTGTATTTTATCAAGTGTAAAACTAGTCTTTTAAATGAAGAAGGTTATTTAAAAGGTGCCTAAGTTAGTTCACAAATGCATCTGGGAGCCTTTGTGTTGCTTTTCACTTAAAACTCCTGTTTTGTTGTAGTAATCTAATTTTTGGACTCGCATTCAGGTAAAAATATCCTAATCATTCTCACTGCAACAGTCTCGCACTAAGCTCACTGGGAGTGATTTAACAGTAGCATAGTTTGAACACTTACTTTCTGCATTTATTTTTGAAATATGTGGACCCTTTCTCAACTATTTTCCTTGAATGAGTCCCAACCTTTCTTCTTATGACATAAATATTTATAATAGGTGAACTGAAATAGTCTTCAGAAAATACAAAGCCAGATGTTAATAGAAAAATTTTACACAGATGACAGAGAAATTTGCTCTTTTATTCTGAGTGCAGAAGAATAAATTCTTATGTTTTATTCATAAAACATGAATAGGCATTGGAATGGAATTTTTGAGAACTCCTAATTTAACCCTTTTATCCTGTTTCCAGACAAACTGTGGAACTGGGAGCTAGTACCACAAAGTGCTAAGCACAGCCTGCAGGAAGCTGAGAGCTCTGAACTCTGGCTGACTTGGTGGAAATAAGTTTTAGGAGTGGAAGAAGTTCATTTCTGTCCTCAGATGGATACTGCAAGAGCCCTTTGAAATCACTGCAGCCAGGCAGACCCCAGATATAATCTCTGCATGAACTCTCTTCTTTCAAAAGCTATTTTGCATAACATGAAGTGAATCAATAGACTAAAGACTGATGTCTAAGCAAAATGTGTACTTTGATGAAAGGAGCACTTCAGGAAGACTGCTTTGAGTTGCTAATTACATAATGTCCTTAATATTTTTGAACCTCTGTGCTGTGAAAGGGAAGGATAGAATGAAGTACAGCAAGGTTAGGGGATTAGCTCATGTTGTGAAAGGTTATAACTCAGAAAACCCTTTCTTCACAAAGAAAAAGCTACCCAAAACCACTGCACCCAACCTCTCTCAGCTTAGTCCATGCCTCAGAGGCAGAGGAATTACTGCCTGTTTGCAAGCACAGGAATATACACTGCACTTCATTGCTAAGCTATAAAAAAACAGGGAAAGCATCACTTCTTCCCTCACCTGCAGCCTGGGAGTAACAACTTCCCACATCTACTTCATCACTATAACCCAAGAACAGTGGTCCAGAGGCCATTTCCTGCAGTCTGACATTGAACAAAGCTATTACCAGTAGAAAAAGCATAGTGCAAGTTTCAGGGAAGTCACATCACTTTCTGGTGGCTGTGAAGACAGCTGTGGGCATCCCTGTCACTATCTATTACTTTCTATTTGGCTTGCCCACCAGTCACCTTTGTTTGCCTGGGATTCATTTATAACTGTTCTTCTCCCTTTCCTGTGACTGGTTGTGAAATGCTTGTGAGAGCAGCCATGGCTGAGTGCCTTCATCTCTGAAAATTGCAACCAGAAAAATTGCATGAGTGAACATATACATATTTTTTTTTTTATATCTATTGGATTTTTTTCTATTTCTAACTCTGCAAGAGCTAAACCTCTCAGTCACCACAAAATATCCACCTCCTTGCTGGTAGTTTGCTGCCTTGTACATGTAGCTGACACAGTGGTCCAGCCTGTCCTCTTTCTAGCAACATTGCATTTATACAGTTTTAATGTGTGCTTCTTGTTATGTTTATTTCAAGCTATGCTGGTAAAGGGATCAGGAAAACACATATCTGCCAAATGAAAACTTATTTTTGCTATATTCTAAGCATATAAAGGTACTTTAACATCTAAAAGATCTGTCATATGCAATTTTAGCCTTATTTAAGTAAATATAAGTAAATATCAATACATAAGAAGAATAAAGATTAAATATAAATTTTATATAACTGTATAACAAGTATATGTGGGTATATATTTATAGATATACACACAAATCTATCTGTATATTTATATGTGAAGTATTTGCTTCTCATGGTCTGGGGGGGGTTTCCCTTTTGTTATAATAGTGCTGAATTCACTAAGGCAGAACTTGTCCCTCTGAGAGGAGGAACAGCCAACACAACAAACCAGGAGCATTTTTGTATGAGGTCAAAAAAAGCCATGGAAAAATGCACTACAATTTCTGAGAAGGTAATTTCTACTAAGGAAATTGTATCCTAAAAAGGAAAAGCCAACTAAGGACCCTGCAGACAACAAAAGGCAGTAAATTATAGAGCTCCAGACCCTACCTAAATGCTGAGTCTCCTTTTAGGTGACCAGTCTCAGAATCCAAAGTGACAAAACCAGAGGATTTCATTTTAGCTTAGGATTCAAATATCAAGGCAGAAGCTCAGTTAACTGTCGGAACTCAGGACATCCCCCTGGGTGCCCTGATCCCGGACCCTGGACTGGGGGCTGGGAGGTTCTGGCAGAGGGCCAAAGACACCTGGGAATTAGATCTTAGCCCATGGGAGAAATTACCAACTTTGTATGAAGAAGCACAAGCCACAAGGATTTAAATAGTATAAGAATGAATTGAGCACGGGGTGAAAAACAGAATTTTGGGGGTTTTACTATGGGGGTCTAGGAGACAAGATGGAAGATTGGGCGTTGTCCTGTCCTTCTTCCTTCTTCTTCCTAGTCTCCATCTTCAGGGTGATGTTGGCACTTTTGGATTGGTTTGGGATAGAGGTGCACAGTCTAACATTGGTGATGGGTATTGGAAAATAATGATAAACAATGCACACGTAATTCACAGTATAAGACACGGACACCAGCCTGGGGGCGGGCAGTGCTCCTGGACTCGACCTGCTGGACAGAGCTCTGTGGTCAGAGAAGGAATGTTATAGATAAGGTAAAATAAACAACCTTGAAAACTACTGCAGAAGAACTCTGACTTACTTCAACTACTGGGCTGAGAGAAAGGATTCTCGGGGGCATCCTGACCCAGGAAACCCGAGAGTTAACAACATATCATGGGTCCATAATCAAAGCCATCTTTGCAAAAATGCTAAATATTTATAGCAACCTATCCATGTTGGCTTCAAAACATCCATTTCCCCTGATGGCATTGTGTACACTGGGCAAAAAACTGACAGCAAAATAAAAACAGGCAATTAACCTCTGCTCTGAGGTTGGCTGCCTCTGTGGCTTCCTCCTGGACTTGCACCATCCTCCTTCCCTGTCCCAATGAGACAGCAGAATTCCTTGAGGGGGATAGGGGGTCTTCCCTCTGCTGATACAGTGATTTAACAGAATGGGATGATCAGTTGTGCAGTGAAAATTTGGAAAAAAAAAAAAAGACCACCAAACCACAGTAGGAGGAGCAACCTTTAAAAATAGATGTTTTATCCTTGGCAATTCAGTTATTTGCTGTGCTGGCACTCTGCATTGTCACCAGTTAGCAAATGTGCATCCTCATATTTATGAACTTTTCTACATAGAAAATCCCTTTTCCATCAGACCTGTCCCCAGCTCACATTACTGGGGAGGGGAGGTGCTGTCACTCTGCCTTGTAGCTGCTGAAGCTCAATGGGCTTGCAGCTCCTTTTGAGGTTCAGTGAACAGATGCTTTTTTGGGAAGTTGTGACTGAATTACTGCCTTCATTTCAGTTGAGATGAGGGCCAAATGGAGGGAATCCAAATTGCATGGAGAGCACTACATGAGAAAATAGCTGAACACAGAGTGGTCATTTCTCTTGATGTTCAGCAAAATTTGACAAGCATCACAAAAGTGATGTTACTGAAAAGGGAAGCACTTATATGGGGACTGCAGCTTTAGTGTTTAAAGGAGTAGAAAAAGTCCCTGATTAAAGCATGGAGAAAATTTACATTTAAAGATGATTATGATAATGCTTATCATAAAAACAGGCTGAATAAAAAACAGCCTGTGCCATGCTGTAAGGACCATTGACTTAGTTTCTGCTTCTTTTCTTCTAATACTTCAGGTTTTAGTTATCATCTATGCTTTCAGAGGCACTTAAAGGCACCCCTATCCAATTCCATACAAGTTTTTCATGTAGTCTATGCAGAAAGAGATGAATACTAGAATTTTCTGTGAGTTTGGAGTTTGGCTATTAAGAAGCTAATTTGGGGATTTGGGATGATTTTGACATATAGAAGAAAAATCCCTTCATTAAGGAGCTCATAGTATAGGGCCAGCACAGACTTGTTTTGTTTGTTCACCTAAGAAGATTGAACAGTCTTTTTACCCCAGGATGAAAAATAAGAGATTCCAAATCTACTGAAAAAAAATTACCAGATTGGTACAGGTGTGTAGCTCAACAGCAGATGGTGGTGAAGTGGGCTGGTCTCAGCCTGTTTATTACCCTGGTCAGCTACCAGGAGAGTTCCTGATATTCAGTTAAAATTGTCCTCCATAAAAAAAAAAAAAAAAAAAAAAAAAAAAAAAAAAAAAAAAAAAAAAAAAAAAAAAAAGAAAAGAAAAAAATCATAGTTCCTTTGCATTACTCCTGGTTTTCTCTGTATACTCAAGAGAAAAATTCTAAGATGTAGTCCTGAGCCTAGAAACTAAACTTAAATTGCAGCTTTCCCAACAGAACTTCCACAGTTATTTCCATGGGACACGTGGTGTCTATGTTTCCATATTTCCATGCTATCCAAGTGAACTACTCAGGTGTTAAATCACTGACAGCTCAGCTTTCTCTGCAGCTCCTGAAGATGTCTTTTCATTTGTTAGCTCTCGGCTTTCAATACTGCTGCACTCGATTTCTTTTTTGTGCAAGCATCACTTATCCCCATCTGTTACCTACCTCCCCTCCTTCACAGTACATTTAATATGATAGACATTGTCCAAACATGTATGAATACCTCAATTTTGTCCTTTAGAGCTTCATCAAACAAAATGCCAAGCAGCAATACAGTCAGGTTTTGGAGGATGAGCAGTCTTTTCACCCGTTTTAAAGCTGCTGCCTCCCACACTTAGAGGTTTGGTACAGAGCACTTCAGCAGTGGGCAGAGATGAATAACCTGACAAACGTACTCCTTTGTATGGAAACTTCTTCTGTATGGAGATTTCTTTTTTTGAAGGACCCCAAAATTCCAAAACAATGCCAAAGGCAGGGTAATGCTGCAGCATTGCCATCTTTGGAGTCAAATCCGCAGCCACATGTAGGTATGAAGGAAAACCCTCTGTTCAAATGCCAAGCTCAGTAAGAATTTGGACACAGACTGTACTTTCCAAGGTGGTTCTGAGTCAGGATAATAAGCTTTAAGCTCACATCTTAGGAAAAGTTAGGTTCAGAGCTGACATAGAAAGAAGGAGAGGATCTAATCCTCTCTAGCACCAAGGCACAGCCCACCCTCACATTTACCTTTGCTCCTTGTGAACGGGAACTCTACATCTGTGTATCTCTGAAATGTATCAATGAAATTTGTATCAATGATTCTGTGTATCAATGAAATTCTGGTTGCAGTATGACAATTAGTTGACAGTGGATTTTATGCATCTGTGTGTTTAACCCTCTTATAACCCCAGCCTCCTCATCCCTCTCCCCTTGGACAGAGACTTTGGGAAAGTTTCTGCATTTTCAACAAATTGTCAGCATGTCCCTGGCCTGCCTTGTGCCTTTGCAGGTCTATTATCCCTTGGAGAGAGCTTGCTCTCAATTTGTTCTTCTTCAGTGAAATCAGTGCAACCAGATGGAAACGGCTTTGAAATGTACCTTTTCAAAGCTCAGCTTCATATTTCTCCTCTGATGTTTCTTGCCAGGTTTTCCAGTTGCCCTTGCCCCTCTCACCTCACCAGAGCTTCTTCTCTCCAGGCTGTGCTTTCTTTCCCAGGCTTGTGGCTCCCTGAGCACTCTAACTTGCAAAGGCATTTCAGTCACAGGGTGGCTGTCACTGGAGCTCCAATCCACTCTGCTGACAACAACAGTGTGTGTCATCCTCAGTGGCTGTGTCAGAGTTGGACAACCACTGGAAAAAAAACCACAGAAATGTTCTGACAAAGAAACTTTGGAGACTGTAGGAAGTTATAGTTGCTCCAATACTCAAGCAAGGCTGAGGAATTTATGATGAACCGTGTCCACAGAGAAAGATCTGGGACAATTTTCACTTTAGATTTGCAGGCTCCTCTGATGTTCAGTTAGATCTGAAAGTCTCCTTGGGCCTCCAGGTGTGGCCACATTTGGCAACAGATTGGGGTTCAGGCTTTTTGCTTCATCACTGTCTAATTTGGACACTGGTTACAGGAATGGTCCCCAAAGGAGCAGCTCTTTTTATCACTTCTTTACTTAATTGAATTCACACTCAGAGGATTCCACACAGACACTTGAAGGAAATCATTATTGCAATGTTTGTAGCTCATCAGTTCATGAAAATGGACGGTTCTTTAACCTGTTTATAAGACATCAGGCAAGGGGCTCTGATACCCTCTCTCTTATTCACAGTTGCTGACTAGAGTGTTACATAAAGTATATGTAAGATGTTTTCCCATATACATATATATTTATTTGTTTATTTATTTATTTATATAATACACTTGTTAAGGAATGTTTTTCTGCAGCCTGGTATGTGATTCTTGCTTTATCCTCTCTTTTTCTGCACACTCAGCTGACAGGTTTCATTTTAAAAAGGAAGCTCTCCAGAGCTCAGGAAGGCAAGAAAGGTATCTCCAGATTACTTTAACCAAGCTCACAGAATGTTCTGGGACAACTGAATAAATTATTAACCTTGCTGCTACATATCTGTTCACATACATTAAAAGCTGCTCCAGAAACAGTTGCATAGTCTAACAAAAATGTTAATATATAAGCAGTCCAAATAAAACAAAGTAAATCCTTATTAAAAATAAAAGAATCTGAATCTTAATGAACACAAGTGGCTTAACTGCCTTCCACAACAGGGTAAAATTAAAATCTTCCAAATTTTTCTCATCTTTCACCTATACACACATATTATCACCAAGCAGAATGTGAGAACTTGCTGAAACAGGATCCCGTGATGCTGAACTCACCTTAGTAAAGTGCTAAAAGCACAAACATGAGAAAATTCCCATTTAGCAAAGTCAATATTTCCTCTCTTACATGGTCTTGGTGGCAGATTTTTTTCCACTCTCTTAGACATGTCATTTTGTGCTACAACAGCAAAGAGTACATTGGGAACACAAATCTGGATTGTCTAAAGGAAAATGAAGAAGGGAAGCTATTTTATCCTTGCCTCCCTTCTCAGAATTTTCTCCCTGTGCTGAGTACATTCTGTGAAATTTGAAACTGGGGCTGAACATGGAGGCTGGGAATGGGAATATCCTGAATTGTTTTATGTGTTTCCAGTTCTTTATTATTGCTTAGATCCAACTGGTTTTCCACTGATGCAGTAGCAGTAGTGGCAGCAGAGTTTTCTAATACTCCCAATCTCTTTTTTCTGTTTCTGCACCTCCCTGTGAAGCCCCTGTTGACAAAAGTCTGCTATAATTTGATAAAGCAACTTTCTGGAAAGCACAATGCTCTCCAGCATGTTGGCTGGGCTTTGGGTATGAATGGGATCACCATAGCTGGCATATATTGAAAAGACTTAGATGAAGTCTTCGAAACCTGGGAACATGAAGCACTGATTGATTTGCCTACAAAGTAGGACCAAATAGGCTTCTAATGCATTTTTGACCTTCTTCTCTGCCAAGTGTTCCTTTAGGGAAGCCCTAGGTTTGCTAAACATAACCTTCTCCTGGTGAAGATGATAGAAATCTTTATGTTATCCAGGGATTCTTTTCCATCAAAGAAAATATTTGTATTTCACGTTTATGCCTTTGTAGCTTAATAAAAGGTAAAGGTTTTAGCTTTCCCAGGTTTCATCTACCTCCTCGTAACCTTAGTAGAAATTATATGAAACTGCAAAAAAAAAAAACCCCCAAGCAATTTAAAAAGTAGCTCTGGGAGAGGAAGTAGTTCCTACACTTTAAAATGAAGGGGATAGGAAGGACCAGAAGGAAAAACTATGACCTTTCCTAGTTCTGATTTCTGTTACATATGTTAAATATATTGAAAATTTAATGTGAAGCTGAGGGGTCTGAAACAAACTGTGACCCAAAGTGATGCAGTTCATATAGAAAGAAATATCTACACTCTATAATCCAGTATCAGGTAATCAGTATGGGAAAATTTCATACTGCCACTTAGGGGATAGAAATTCTTGACTGTTTTATAATAATTGCTGAGTTTGCTCCTTCCTGCTGGCTCTGTTCAGTTCCCCTACAGTAATCTCTGCTCAAACACACTTGAGGCAGAGATTATACAGTAAGCTTTTTCCTTCTAAAGTCTAACACTGTAAATAACACAGTCCACTCTAATTAGCTTTTGTAAACATGCATCCAGCAGGCAAGGAACCAGTGAGCTATCCACTGCTTCAGGCAAAATATTTGGAATTATTTGCCTGAATGATGTCATTACAATAATCCTGCACAGGATAAGCTGCATTTGCCCCTTTCCCCAGTACTGTAACTGAATGAGAAATCCTGCAGGTGACTCACTGGCAGCAGGATGCACACTCATGCACCAAGTCTGCTTTTGGATAGAGACACTCCGAGTCTGGACTTTCCAGCATGACATATCAAGCTGTGAAAATATTTCCAAGCAAATATTTGGATTTCTTGGCTGATGATCAGCCCAGTGTTTCTCAGGCAGAAACATGTTTCCTCTGTCCATTTTTCCCCTTAGGAATTTCAGTCCTACATGACTGGCCCAAAACTGCTTTTATATTAATCCTCTCGGTTTTAGGCTTCTCAGTGAGGTAGCTGGGCATCAAACTGGGGGTTTAAGCAGGGGCAAGTCTCTTTCTCAAGGTTTTGGGTATTTGGTCTTGAGTGAAAAAACTGCAGGTACATCCTCATTTATTAGCTCACAAACTCATTTCCACTATGCAAAATTTCTAGAATTAATTTAGACATGGTAAGCCATGAGAAATCAACTTTTCTAGTATTAAACTACCTCTAAGAAGAATACTCTCCTGTTTGGGGAGATACCTGAAGGTCTGATGTAACCCCTTCTGAACTTAACTCCATTTTAATGAACAAATTTAACATAGCTCTTTTATAACTTCAAAGGTTTTTATGGTCTCCTGATTTCACAGCATTTAGCATTCTCCAAGGTGGAACTGTGGAACTGCTGCCCAGAGCACCCTGTTGGAGGAGAACCATCCTGGCTAAAGGCCAAAAAGGACTTGCAGTGTGTCCCTGCTTTGGTCAAACTGGAAATTCTCCATATAACTAAGATTGTTAGAGCCTATCCCAAAGAAACTGAACTGAAGGAAGAAGAATAGGGAGACAAAATCCAGGAGGTCAGTAAAAGAGTAGATATGTGTAGGAGGGAAACCACATTAATTTTGTGTGTGTTTAAAGAAAAAAAAAAATTAATTGCTGTTTGGGTCTTTCTTGGAGATCTTCCTTTCTTGTGGCAAAAAGGAGAAAAAAATCTCAGCTTGCTAATTGCTAAAACTGTCTTTCCTTCCAAAAGGAGATCTTTGAACCTAGTTTTCTAATAACTGGAAATACTGGTTTTTCTTAATTTTCAGATATGTTAATAATTTAGTAAGGTTCTCATTCCAGTTTCTAAGGTAACTGCACTTCCATTTCCCTTATGAAATCCCAGCTTGTCAGCTCTCTTGAGTCAGGACCCCACAGTGCTGCCTCTCTTAATTAGCCCTTAACTAAACCCCCCTCCAACCCTTTGCAAGCCTCACCCTGAGTAGCTGCTCTGACACTCTTCTCCAGCCTCTTCAGCTCTCCCAAGATTATGAACCATTTACCAAGGGCAAAATAATTGCTTAGGAAATGTGCCTCAAAACAACAGCCACCCAGTGCACCTACTTGGTGGGCACCTGTCTTCCAGCACTTTTAGGACTCTGAAGCATTTGTCCTTGATAGTCACAGTGAGTTATTAGAAGACATCTCTGTCCCCAGTCAGTATTGTTATTTTTATAAATGGTTGAGCCTTCTTTTGATTTGCCTTTGGGCCTTAGCAATTTGTGTGGTTGCCCTCTTGGAGAATGAGCTTCATATATTTTCCACTTGAAGCTGTTGCAAATCTGAAACAGAATTAATTACCCCCCTACATGCTTTTCATCTTGAAGGAAACACCTCATGTCATATTTATCTGGGAACACAGCTACTGACAAAAACTTGAGTTTCGTTAGGAAACATTTCTAACATTTATAAAGTTAATGCAATCTTCTTTAAATACTCCATAGTTTGAAAGCATCTGCCACAAGTCTTTTTTGGCTTCCTTCATCTTTTTAGCATCAACAGAGTCTGCCACACCCCCAAAGCCATCTGTGTATCTCATGTAGAACTTCTGCAAGGGCTTTTTGTTTCTCTTGACCACCTACATCCCACAAATGGAAAGCATCAGTTTTATTTCCCTCTCTTAAATCCCCACAGTATCACCCCCAGTGTGTGGGAAGAAAGTCAACAAGCCAGTTTGGTCTCAGCCTGCAGAGCAGGGGTGACCCCCCAGAGCCCCTGAGCCTGGGAAAGGGGCAGGGTGTGCAGCTCTGAGGCATTGGGGACTTGCATTAAAGAAGTGTGTGAGCAGGAGAAGGGGGCTCATGCCACTGTCCAGGACCAGAGCCATGAACAAATCCCTCACAATGCTATTCCATGTTGCTCTTATGGTATTTTAGCAGTAAGTAAAATAACTGAAGCAACCCTTCAAAAAATAAAAGCTGTTGTCAAAAAGTAAACCTATCATCTCCTTCATACGGTAGTTTACTCCCTCTCTGCGTGAGGTATGATCAAGAGTGATTCATTTGTTTTTGCTGAATTTCAGTTTTATTCTACTGCAATTCATTTTTTTTTTTATTCAGAAAATAATTCTGATCTGCATTATCACTCAGAATTTGAAACAAATCTTTCTCTGGCATTTTTAAAGGTTGAAAATCCAATTTCATTATAAACTTCTGTGGATTATTTCTGTATTTCAAGGACACACTCAGCAGCAAATATACAATTCTAAAATGCATGAAAAACTCTGTTCCTAGGGAGACCCCATAGAAATTTACAAACTCCTGAAATTTAGTGACAGAGAGTACCAGAAGTATATTTGGGCCCATGGTTCAAAGCCTGCTAAAATCAGTGAGGCCTTTCCCACTAACCTCAATGGCTCTTTTTATTGTAGTTTTTGTATAAGGTTGAGGCAAATAAAAAATTTGAATATTTAGCCATATTTTTTGTCAGTTCCATCATTATTGACTCCAGATTTCAAATGGAGGGATTATAGTCAGGAAGACGAGAGCTGAAATGATTTTAAAAATTTGTATGACTATCATCAAGACATTTATCCTCTGGCTCTTTGAGGTGAAAGATAAGACATGTCTTAGGAGTGACTAGAATGAAGCCAAAATGATCCTCCAGTTTTTCCCTTTGTGCTCAGGCTACAAAGTCTTGCAGCATCACTGCTGCTCCAGAGCTGGTCCTCCCTGGAGCATGGCAGCTGCTCAGCAGAGAAGCAGCCACTAGAGAGCATGACGAGACCAACTAACCTCCCTGGGTGTGATCCAGATCAGGGCTGGGACCAGATCTCCTGGGGTAGAAAGCTGCTGCTCTGAAGCATCCTCATGACTGAATGCTCTGAGCAAAGAAAAAGCCAACACAAGTGCAAATCTTCAAAGGAAAAATAACGAGCGTTGACCTCAACCTCAGTGTATTAAATGAAAGCAAGCATGAAACTGTCTCATCTGTTTTGTGCCTCTCATATGAAAATTATATATAAATGTCTCCATTATACATGTATTTTGTCTCAATGGAAATTCTTCAGAATGGAGTACATATAAATATTTATGTGTTCCTGGTAAACCTCTGAATATCATTGCTTTATGGTTATTTCTTCTGTGTAGAGCAGCCTTCAAGACTACAAAAAAAGAGATATAAATGGAAGAAGTAAGGTGAGTTTAGTATATTTGTAGAACAAAAGCAAGGCTAAATAATGAATAAGTTATAAAAAAAATATTTGAATCATTCTATACATGTTTACAACAGTAATAGGAAAAAAGGGAGGTCCTTGGAATGGCATAAAGGGCTCTCAACTTTTTATCTTTAGCTCTGTCATCATCTATTAATAATGTGAAACTATCTTAAGTGAGTTGGGGTTTGCAATTTATTTCCTGTTGGGGCAGTGGTTCGTACTATGAAACAGGATAAATTGTACATTTGGCACATTATTCCAGGATGGAACAGAGTAGGAAGAAGAGAAAGAGATTTCCTTCACACTGTGAGAAGAGCTGTCTTTTCCAGCAGCGAGGACACAGACTGCGTGATGCTGACATGCTGAGGTTTTCCATGGGCTAGAAACTTGGCAGCTTTTATTCAGGGGAAAAATAGCTTAAAGGATGGCTCTGTTCTGAGCTTGGCCCCAGGGAACACCCACCAGTGGGCAACAGAATGTCCCCAAGTCTGTGTCTCACCAGAGCTGGTGCCTCCACAGCGTCTCAGTATTTCATGGCACTGTTCCAACAAACAGCCTCAAGGAGAAAATCAAGTATGCAAAATGCAGAAATATACAAAAAAACTCCACACAAAACCCCAGTCCCTGACTTTCCCCCACTGCCCCACTAGAACTGGGCAAAATTGAACCCATGTTAAAATCCATAGTTCATGGTAGAGAAAAGGGGGGATTTGCAAAGGAGAGCAAACTGTTGGTCTGGCTAGTAGACATCTTTTGCCCTCTTACAAGAAAAACCACGGAGGATATTTCAATAGTCTTGCCTAGCAACTAATTTTCCCTCTGAACCCTAATCTATTTGAAATATCCATGTACTCTTTCTGTAAGTTACTAATTTTAAAAGCTGTTTTCTCTTTTTTACAATGCCTCCTACTTCATTCCACAAGCTGGGGATCAGGGCATGGGGGTATGCTTTGTAAACCTCTTTATTTCCTTGACATGGCTCAGCTTGTCCACTGTAGGAGCTTTTAGGTTATTCCCTAAATCACCAAGGCTCTCCATCATGAAGTCTAAAGAAAGAGAAATCAACTGGTTTTTTGTATATTTGTATTGAATGAAAAAGGTTGGAATTTGATCTACGTAAAGAATATTGAGACAGGAGACAAGACTTTTATTTACAGGTACAATGAACTTTATTTCTGTTGACTACAATAAATTGTAATCCAGTACAAATCAGTTTTAACCATTAACCACAGTGCCAAGGGCAGGACCTTCACAGGCAATTAAACAAAAGATAAAACTTAAGTACTCCCATGGACTCATGCCACATGATGCTTTAGAAATCACTTCTAATAATTTCACAAGGGATTGAATTTATAAAGTGAATTTTTTTTTTTTTTTTTAATATGGTGTGTTATCTGCTGAGACAGGCAAATACTGGCTGCCTGGAAGAAGAAAAGAAGAAGAGAGAGAATGCTCTCTGAAACAAAGGAAAGAGACCTGTGGTAATACGAAGTAAATGTGCATCCCTGGAAGAAAAACTGTACTAATTGTTGCTGCCATCCCACTTGCACACAGAATCATAGAATGGCTTGGGTTGTGAGAAGCTTTGAAGATCATCTAGTTCCAACCCCCCTGACATGGGCAGGGAAACTTCAACTAAATCAGGTTGCTCAGAGCCCCATCCAACCTGACCCTGAACACTTCCAGGGATGGAGCATCTACCACCTCTCTGGGCAACCTGTGCCAATGTTTCTTCAGCCTTTTCATAACAAAATTTCTTCTTTATATCTAGTCAACATATACTCTCTAATTAATTTGAAACCATTACCCCTTGCCCTGTCACTACAGCCCTGCTAAATACTTTCTTGTGTGCTGAAAGGGTGCCACAAGGTTTCCTTTCTCTTCCCCAGGCTGAACAAACCCAGCTCTCTCAGCCTGTCCTCACAGGGGAGGTGATCCAGCCCTCTGACCATCTCTGGGGCCTTCCTCTGACCATCTCTGGGGCCTTCCTCTGAACATGGTCCAGGTCCATCCTGTGCTGAGGCTCCAGAGCTGAAGGCAGCATGGCAGATGGGGTGCCACCAGAGCAAAGCAGAGGGACAGAATCCCCTCCCTCCTCTGCTGCCCATGGTGCTTTGGATTCAGCCCAGGACACGTTTGGCCTTCTGGGATTCAAGTGCACATCTCTGGGTCATGTCCAGCCTCTCATCCACCAGGACCCCAAAGTTACTCTCTTCAAGGTCCCTCTCAACCCACATATCCTCTTCCTTCTTTGGCTACAAATGTTTTCAAAGAAAATTTTTCTTTGTATCCCTTGCCAAGTTCAGCTCTAGCTGCACCTTGGCCTTGCTGACCCCAACCCTACAGAACCAGCCCACATCCCATACTCTTCCCAGGATACATATCCCTTCTTCCACTGCCTATGCATTTCCTTCTTGCCCTTTGGTTTGGCCAGCAGGTCTCAACTCAGCCATGATATCTTGCCTTCCTTGCTCTATTTCTTTTTCTAACCAGGCTGCAGGTTCGCCCAGCTGGGGTTGGAGCCCACGGTGAGAGATGGCACTGTCCTGAGAGCTGGCTGCTGCAGCAGTGTCACTAGATGGCAATGACACAGGCTCTAGGTGTCGTGGGCCTGCTCATTACATCAGTCAGCATCTGCTGTAAGTCCCATGAGCAGCGTTGCCATAGTGAGAGTGCAGTGAGGTGCTTTGCATGGTGGAGATGACAGTCATCCTGAGCAGCAGGCTGGCCCTGCCACACAAGGAGACAATGGATTAGAACCTCACTATGATGAACATTTAGGAGAGCCCAAATGCCATAGGAAAATAGCAATTTGAGCTTTGCTTACTGAAGAAAGATATGCAAGACCAGGAGGGGTGTATCATGTCCTGCCACCCCATCACTGAGAGCCTTGGTGGGCATGTTGGGAGCCAGGTATTGCTCAGTTACCAACCAGTATGTTTGCAGGAGCATCCCAGGGACCAGACAGGGAGGATATTGACCCTGTTTGCTCTCTTGGAATTATAGATATAACAGAGTTTCATTTTGAAAGAATTGTACTTCATGTTCACTTGACATTGGCAAATATAAACAAAAAAAAAAAGGGAAAAGACCTCAAAGAAGAAAGAAAAAAAAGAAAAATAAATCCTGATGTCCCAAGAAGTCTTCATTGGAGGCACGAAAAAAAAGCACAAGAATACTCTATGAGGCATCCCATTTGGATTGGATTCAACCTTGTGAAACCAAGGTTGAAGGAAAAAAGCAAGCAATTTGTAACTATATAACTCCTTTATGCTTCCAATGGGAACACCACAATTACCACAACACTAATCTTCTCCAGTAAAGAATGAAGGAGAGATTGTGAATGTTGTTCCCCACTTCAGTTGTTCCCAGAGAGATCATCTCTTACCTTACAGGATTTAGCTGTCATTAGAAGAAAGAGATTAAAGAAAAGTAAAGAAAGTAAAGAAGCTTTACTCTGTAGAGGGTTGTGTGAGTGAACTTGTGCTTGAAAGAGAGGGTGAGACTAGAGAGTGCACAAGAGGTTCTCCAACATTCAAAGGTGGGAGTATAAGTGTATGTGAATGTGTGTGTCATTGAGAGAGCGAGAAAGCTAGAAAAGCAGGAAAAGATGAGGAAAATATATAAGCATTCCCAGTTACAAATTTTAAAGATGCTACCCTTGCAAGATTGATTGAAGGTTTGAAAGACTCACTGAGTCCATCTGATTGCTGCTTTTTTTTCCTGCCAGTTGTCCAGATACCATGGAACTGAAAATATAAAAAACAACATTTGAGAAAGTGGATTTGTAAAAAGTGATGATAGGGAATTTTGTGGAGATCATTTGGTTGTTTTTTGGTAGAAAATGTTTCCTACTCACTAACAATGTGAATTTTGGTGTTTGTCCTGTCTTCATTTTGGGTTGCATCAATGTGAATTGACACATTTGGCTCATCACTCTGAGCAGAAATATTCTGTGTCAACTCAGTATTAACCTGCAGCCCTCTGGACATTCGCCTCCATGCAAGTTGAAGGTCACTGCCTCTCATCCTGGATTTGTACTGTAGGTCAAAATCTTGGCCTGAATGAAACTCAGAATACACTAAAGTACACTGACCTGTTTTGTTTGAACCCTGGGGCCGTAAGATTATAGCATATCCTGGAACAGTTGTCCATCTGGAAAATCAAATACACAGGAGAGATTAGGGGCCTGAAGCATTCAAACTAAAAATTCCTGTGAGGCTCTCCAGCTGTCATGGAAGCTGATCAATGTTAGACCATTCTGGAACAACATGTTTTGATATTTCCAAAGCACATTTTAATGGCAAATTCTTTAATACATACACACACACACACACACAAATCTATTAATTACTGCTGGCTCAATTAAGGCTGAAAACAAATGTGTAATAATTTAAAGATATATTTTATCCAGTTCTAGTTGTGCTGGATGACATTAAATATGCTGTAATTGTATCATTTGTACTGCCTGTGTATATTCTGGTAATTTCCAGACAGACCTGGATTAGCTGAAAGAGGGGAACATACGAAATTCAACAAAGACAGATGCAAGGTCTTGCACCTGGGAAAGCATAATCCAGGACTGCAGCATGGGCTGGAGTCTGCCTGGATGGGGAGCAGCTTTGTGGAAAAGGGAGGTCCTGGTGGACAACAAGTTCAGAATGAGTGACCACTGGGCAGCTGGGGCAGAGAAAGCCAGCAGGAGGCTGGGCTGCATCAACCAGGGCATCCCCAGCAGAGACTGGGAACTCATCATCTCACTCTACTTAGCCAGCAGAATGGAATCTGGGGCCAGGAATGGCCCTAGTGTGCAACACTATGGATGCCAGGCCTGGAATACTGTGTTCAGGTTTGGTCCCTGCTGTACAAGAGGATGTGGGCTGGCTGGACAGAGCCCAAAGGGCAGCCACAAGCATGAGCAAAGGAGGGGAAAGCCTGAAATGTGGGAAAAGGCTGAGAGAACTGGGCATGTTCAGCCTTGAGAAAAGGAGGCCTGGGGAAGCCAGCTTCACCATGTTCCAGAATTTAAAGGATGACAACAAAGCTCAGACTCCTTTCTTATAAGGAGTCATGTGGAAAAGATGAGGGGTGATGGGTACAAGTAACTCCTGGGGAGATTCCAATTAATATGAAAAGTTTATGAGAATAATCTCACCAAGGGAGTGGTGGATTCCCTGACATTGGCCACTTTTAGAATTCATCTGGACAGGGTGCTGGACCATCTTGTTTAGACTGTGCTTTTGCCAAGAAAGGCTGGACCAGATGATCCTGATGTCCCTTCCAACCTGGTACTCTATGAGTTTGGGATTATATGAACTGTGGCTATCAAAAGTGTCAAATGAGTGAGTGCAGGGGTTCTGATGACACTGGAGAGCAATATTTGTTGAACAGAGCAATTCAGGAGAAAACCTCTGCCTTTTGCTCACCCTCTGGGAAGGACTTTGCAAAAGAGTGGTACTTACAAAGAAGATGGAGAAGAAAATGACATTAACTAGAAATTCAATATAGCCCTTGAAACTAGGTTTTGTTTCACTCCAAGTTTTTCATTGCTATGAACTTTTACCAGCTAGGAAAAATCACAAGAGAAGTCTATAATCTTCCATAAATCTTTAATTAATCTTTAATTAATGCTGAGTAGGTAGGCTTAGATGCTTCTGAGCAGTTTCTAAGCAAACTAGAATATTACAGTCTACTCGTTCAGAAGTCCCATGAACATGCATCATATTGATCTATCTAGATATTCAACAATTCAGCATGAATTCCTTCATCTTCCATCATTAGCTTCCATCATTGCTTCACTTCTTCACCCAGTTGCATTGCGGTGGTTCAAATCTGGCAATGTGATTAGGAAGTAGGAGTATGTACACATTGTAGCTGATATTTCCTTATACCTCTCATTTTATTTAGTCTCTGCCTTAATTAAATTGTAAATCTGACTCAAAAGGTTTCCAAATCTATCTGCTACAGAGGAATGTGAGTTGTTTCTGTGTGATAGTTTTATTGCTACTTTTATTTCAATTGTTCCAAGCAGAGATATCACCTGTGCAGATATTTTATCTTTTAGGAGGGACATTGGCTCTGATTGTCTAATCAGCAAAATTTCAAGTGCAATGCAAGCCAAGGTCCAAAGAAAAGGTGATCACAGACTGGGTTTCATCTCCCTTGTACCATGGTATTAAATCACTTTGATGGTAACTGACCTTGGCTTATGACACATGCTTGTTGCTGAGGAAAAAGAAGATAATGGAATGACATAAAATTCTGGCTCAGCCTGGCTTGACCTCCATGGCTTGACATCTGTCACATCCCCTGGCTTCTCCTGGCAGACTGAGGCATCAGACTCCCTTTAGCAGACCTGGCTGTATCAGAGCTTGCTGGTGGGGCTTCTGTTGCAGCTAATAAAGAGGAAGTCAACATTGTCAATGGAATTAAGGAATCAATTCATCTGATGCCATGTTAACATTTACTTTCAGATTAGCTAAATGTNTTTTTTTTTTTTTTTTTTTTTTTTTTTTTTACTGAAAACAGGCTGCCCATTGATTGTAAAGGGTAATTAGAGTAAGGACCTGCTCAGAGGTTCATGTTGGTGTTTTCTGACAGATTTTATGAGACAAACTACCCCAAATACAGGATCCCTCAAAGAGTGTGGCATAGCTAGCAATGGAAACCATTGAGTAATAATAAAGGCCACTTCACTCTCCTCCACATGTCCACTTTTATTAACCAGCCACCAAAACATGATATTTCCTAAACGGCCAATTTCTCAAACTTCAAGAATCTGTTGGCATGGTCCACTATTGGCCAGTTTAACTCTCCACTGTAGGATTGCTCTCTGGAAACAAAAAATGAGCTATCAAAGATGGAACAGGAATCAATAGCAAACAGCATGATTGCATGTAACCTCCTCTCTCAGCAATACACACAGACATTCACAAATAAATATTTCCTCACTAATTCTCTTTGTAATGGCAACAACAACAACAAATCTAACACAAAGCATACCTCCTGCCTTTTTCAATAACACATCAAATCATCCAGTTTTACTGGTATTTCAGTGATGTCAAGACAAATAAAATGTTTGTTTGATAACAAGAAAATCGAGCAGCACATCAAACAGAATTATGATACTCTAATCCACACACTTTCTCTCATCACAGTCAATACAGCACACACTGTGAATGTATTAAGAAAGCCAGATGCATTTATTATTGTCAGTGTGACAAAGAAACCTCTTACTGTTGACATTACAGTAAAAAACAGGTACTCTAAAATAGATTGTAATTATTAGGAAATTAATGTTGGCAATTAATTTTAGACTTCCTGTTCCAAAATATTGCTAACTACATCTTAATATGTGCTACTATGCATTATTATTTAAAAAGTGACCAGAGGTGACTAAGAGGTGACCAGAGGTGTCAAGCTAAAGAAATTGGTGCAATACACACATTTGGTTCCAAACTTAGAATAGCAAACCTTTGACTTTAGTAAAAAAGTGGGAAACAACTACTTTTTATTTGACCTTTTGAAGTCAATTTATGATGATAACAAAATGCAGTAACACCTGGTAGATGCACACAGACATCACAGTAATGCACTGATGGAGAGCAAGATTTGTAAATCTTCCTAAGATTTTCTGCATCCTTGTAGTGTTTTGATCAAGCTGTTATCTGGAGTTCCCTGAGTGCCTCTTCTGTAAACATATTTCCCATGCTGGCACAGGGCAAAACAGAGTCAGTCCTTGTTTGTTGAAATGCACAGATACCTGTTAGATAGTCTTAAGTGATCAGATTATCTGTGGTTGATGGCTGATTAGGGTAGGGAGAGAAAAAATGGGGAAGCAGTACTGATCTATCATGATTTTCTCTCACAGTTGTCAGCCACAACAAGTATATTATTTCAATTCTGTTATGATAGAATAATCATGAACTCATGGAATATCAGGTTGGAAGGAAACCTCAACAAGTGATAGGACAAGAGGAGACATCCTCAGCTTATACCAGGGGAGGTTTAGATTGGATTTTAGGAACAACTCCTTCACAGAAAGGGTAGCCAAACATTGGAACAAGCTGCCTAAAGAAGTGGTTGGGTCACCACTCCTGGAGGTGTTTAAAAGATGTGTAGATGTGACACCTGGGAAAATGATTTAGTGGTAGATTGGCAGTGGTGGGTTAATGGTTGAACTCAATGATTTTGTGTGTCTTTTCCAATGTAAAAAAATTCTGAGATTTAAAACAGAATTAAAAAAAAATAAAAACAACAAAGAGGATTGCAACACATTGATTCCTTATAGTTCTATCCCAGAACTGTGGATCCACCTCCAGAAAACATGTATGTGAGTTTATTTCCTAAACATTTGCCTACAGCTGTTGCAAGACCAGTTCTAAGGGAAAGGAAATCAGAAAGGAAAAAGTAGCAATGTCAACATATCTCAGAACCCACTAGAAAGATGATAGATAATACTATCCCTTCAAGAAAGACTTAGAGGATATGAAAATGGAGGATAGCTTCTGGGAAAAAATTATTCCAAGTTAACTTGAATTCCTGGTTCTCATCCCCAGTAATGCATATTACTGACTCCTGTGAAAAGAGTGGTTTCCTAACCTCTAGCCCAGAAACAAGTTTCTGCAATGTATCGTGCCACCCCACTCATATCACAGAGCTGCACAATCCCAGGATAGCTGGGGTTCAAAGACACCTCCAGAGGTCATCTGGTCCAATAGCCCTGCTCAGGCATGGCCATCTAAGGCTGATTGTCCAAGACCACATCTAGATGGCTTTGGAAATCTCCAAAGACTGACAGTCCACAATACCTCTGGACAGCCTGTGCCAGTGCCCAGTCAGCCTCCAAATAAAAATGTTTGGTCAAATGGAACCTCCTGTACTTCATTTTGTGCCTATTTTGTGACTCTAGTTCTGCCACTGGGCATCACTGAAAAGAGCCTGCCTCTGTCTTCTTTACATTCTCCTTCCAGATTTTTATATAAATTTGTTGTACATTACATACATTTATATTAATATAATTTGTGTTGTATTAAATTCATGATATAGATTTATTATGCATTTATGTTCCTTTGAGCCTTCTCTTCTCTGGGCTGAACCATCCCACTCTCCCAAGTTTTCCTCATAAGAGAGATGCTCCAGTCTCTCCATCAGTCTCTCTGGAGATTGGATACCCTTCATTGTGCTCATGTCTCTCTGAGACATGCACAGTCCTCCAGGTGTCCTCTCACCAGTGCTGAGGAGAGAGCAGGGATCACCTCCCTTGAGCTGCCTGAGGCATCTGAGGACTCTGTTGGTGCTGCAAGGACACACTGCTGGCTCAGGTTCACCTTGGTGTCCACCAGGAACCCCAGGTATTCTTCTGCAAAGCTGCTTTATAGCTGCACAATCCCCAGCATATATTGGGGCATGAGGTTCCTCCCCAGAGGCAGGATTTATGTTTTCTCTTTGTTAGACTTCATGAGGTTCCTGTCTGCCCCTTTCTCCAGCTTGTATATGTGTAAATCACACATATATGTATATATGAGTTCTTCTTTTCCAGACAACATCATTAGGTGTATGCTACAAGCTGCAAGCTTTACCAAAGCATCTCTCTTTCACTCATATTTCAGACACTCAGATATTTCATAACATGGCAATGACTGGTCATAGTTATAGATGAACTCTGAATGGCAGTAGGCAAATTATGAATGGGCAAGTGCTCAGACAGCATGGCCATTGACAAACTTTTTATTATGGTGGTGTTGGTTCTCTCATTCAATCTCATGGAAAAACACAAATATTTAGTGTGAAAATCAAAGCCTGACAAGTTAAGGGCTTTGTAAACCTACCAAGTTTTCTGGCAATTGTTTGTTGATTCAAAACTTGCTTTCTATGTGTATAGGGAGTAGAAAAAAACCCTGCATTTCTGTTATGTCACTTTTCTGCAAATACAATGAATACTAGTAATGAAAACCCATACTGAAAATGGTTAACATCTACAAGGATATCAGTGTTTACAGGAAAAAAACTTTTGTTGATTTGACTAAGACCACAAATCACAAAAAGTTTTAGTTTGGATGAGAACTCAGGAGGTCATTGAGGCGGTCCCTGCTTTCAGCAGGAGGTTGAACCAAAGTTATTTTGGGCTGAGGTTTCATTAAATTTCAGAGCCTCAAAGGACGAGGCTCAAGTTCTTGTCCAGCTGAGGTTTGAATTTCTCCAAGGATGGAGTTTCACAGCTTCTCTGGGTTGCTATCCCAGTGTTGAAAAACATCATTGTGGGATTTTTTTCTTACAAAAGCCAATTTTCCCATATTATATCTCATGCCCATTGCTTCCCTTTTTTCCCCAAATTTACAAAAATTAAAGCTATGTTAGCTATGTTATGATGGTTACATAAAGTAACCATCAGACAACTTTCTTGGCTATTACCTATCTGAAGAAATCTGGTGAAAAATAGCACTTGTCACCACTCAAATATTAATCTTACATAAAGGGGGATATAAATGCATATTCACATATTTTGCACATTTCTTTTCTCTCTATATCCTAAATAGCCACTTTTTAGACGTCAAAGCAATTTCTACAGTAAAAATCAATGACTTACCTTGAAGAATGCAACTTCTATAATTAAAAGAAATTGATAATCTTAATGAATATATCCAGCATGTCCAAAAAATAGCAACTTATTGAATTTCTTCATGGGCCTGACCAATCCAATGACTCTGCACAGCAAATTCACTGAAATGAATTAAGGCAGAATGACAGACTATGATTTATTGTTCTGTTATTTATTTAGGTCTCTCAATTTTGTAGACATATTTTTTGGATCATAAAAATATAACTCTGCTCCAACACTTTAAAAATTCACTTGACCTTCAAGTTTTTATATTTTGTTCACCAAATTTGATGTACTTTTTCTTCTCTTCTGGTGATGTTTTGTATTCAAATCTCTACTTGTACAGTTACAGACAAGGGGTTTAAATGAAGCAGGAGCAACTATGTTAGACAGATGGCCATTTAAGAGGCATTTTGAAAAACTTCTTTTGAAAAAACATGCAATGGCCTATATAAATAATTTTTCTCCCTGAAACATATTTAACATTAAAGAATAAATCTCATCTGTATTGAAGATCTCATGAAAGAAGTGAAAGAAGCATTAGAACATATAGGCTTAAAACATGAGATAACAGAAAATAAACTATGAGACAAGAAAAATAGATACAGTTTCTGAAAAGGAAAAGTAGAAGAGATCTGCTGTGGAGCAACACAGCCCGGTGGTCCCTATGTAGCTGCTGGTAGCTGGAAGCAATTTGGCAAATTATGCAACCTCTCTGTAAATTGTTTCTCATCATGTTTTCATCTTGCATTTTCCATAAACTGGTCATGTACTTCTGCTACCTTCAGCTGATCTGTTTATCTTTCTTTCTTGTTCATTTGAAGATGCTGCAACAGATTCATAAGGAGAAGTGGACTGAAGGTCTGTGACAGGAATGCTCATGTCTGTGAACCAGGAAATACTCAAGTGGCTGACAAAGAAAATAAATTCCCCCACCAGCATTTCTGTGCAGCACAAGTTATTTGTTGCATTTTTCTGATGAATGCATTTTCTATTTGTTGATGGATACCCACACCATTTTCCTGCAGAACCCAGCCATATTTGTACAATGAGAAGAAAAGACAGATCACCAATACTTTTTTTTTTGTCATTTAAAACCTTATTTTCATTTAAAAAAAGCTGTAAATTTTCATGTGAAGCAATTCTCATAGTTTCATAATTCATCTCTCTATAAACTTTAAAAAATGTCCTCTTTTAGATCTCTTACTTTAAGAAGAATTATTTTAAAAGAAAAAAGGAGAAGGTGAGAGGTGATTTTTGTTGATCTAGAAAAGTAATGAGTAACTATTTTCATGAACTTGAGATATTTAAGTGACACATTTTTATAGGGTGCCATTACCATCTCAAATGGATTCCTGATTTTTCTTATTAGGCATTCTTATTAGGCAAATCTTCTGAGAAGAAGAACTGCTGTGTTCTAACCTCTTTTGTCACACTTATTTCCAAGGACAAATGGGCACTTAGCCATCCACTGGCTGTGAAAAACACTTCATAAAAAGATACCAAACTAATTTTCTTTCACAGAGAGCACTTCCTGCAGCAAATTTATTTTATTTTGCTACCCATAATAATAATTACTCATTTCTTGAACAATCTCTTTTTTAACAAGACCATTTGAGTAAGAAATGTTACACTGAATTGTTACATCACAGAAATATATATCATGTCATAAAATAAAGATGGCAAAGAGCAGACAATCCCAAAATACATGCTATATAGCTGAGAAAAGGTAATTGAAATGCAACATCCATGCCTACTATTAATTACTCAAAATAACTTTGAGTACTGACATCACTGAGCATATACACAAGATCACACTAGCTATGGACATAATATCTGCTGGTTCAAGGCTTTACCAGATATTTTATTTTCACCATTGTTTACAGAAAACTAACAATTCATTACTGTTGCCTGTTCTTTCAGATTAAATGTCTCTTCTTACATTAAAAGTCTTCCTCACTTAGACTGGAGTGTTATGATCACCAGCTGGCAGGGCAGTAAAGCCAGGGTGGTGTTGCAGTGTCACAGGATATTCTAAGGGACTCTTGTTTCATATATTTATATAAATATATAAATGCAGGCCAGCCCCCCTTTCCACAAACCTCAGTATGATGCAGACATCTTTTTGCCACTAATGGAAATTTATCTTTCAGGACTTTTAACCTGAGTCCAAAAGAGAAGGAAATCTCTGATCCACCTTCTACAACTTCTGCACAAAGGATTATTGAATTGAGACTTGGAGAACCACAATTAATCAGCTATGAAGAAATCCAGTGAGATGGCTTGGGTCCTCAGGCCACACAATTTGGAAACTGCTTGCTATAACACTGTGTTCAATTCCCACTTAATATACCAGATAATTATTCAAATATTTATCTGTAATATAACAAGCATAAAATCTCTGCTCCTCTTCAGCACTTTGAATACATACACTAGTTAATGAACTCAGCAGCATCTGCTGTAGTAGGTGTTATTTTGTACATTTTATAGAGGGGAATCAAAATGTGTCATGGTCTTCATCCTGAATTTTGTGTTGCTCTGGCAACACAATGGGACTCCATTTGATTTAACCACCTGACTCAGTCAGGCTTGTGCCTTGTGGGTAGGATGCAAGACACAAGTGAAATTTGCTCACCAGAGTGCAGGAGCTGAATCAGTCTCAAAACTGGAAATTTGTCTTTACTCTTTTGGGCTCAAGATTTCCCGATTAGGCCTCAAACCACATCTGCTTCACTGTGTTTACCTCCTGTGGATTTTAACCTAATAGGACAGTGGTAAGCTTTTGTAAAATAGCACTCAGCACCATACAGGACATGATTGTTTCCATTCTAGTGTCTCCTTCCACAAAAAGTGCATGAAAACCCTAACATGAATGTGTGATGCTGCAGCTGGCCACTGGGCAATGGGACTGTCTGTTCTGAAAGAGCAAACTCTTGCAAATGAAACTTTCTGCTGTCTTCTTCCTGTTAAGACAGAAATGTTCTAGATGGGTAATGCAATGATTGGCTCCCACAATTAAGGGATGAATATTATGTGTATCTTAAGAGAGGGCTGACTGGCAGACTTTGGAGGGGCTGGGGTTACCTGTTGTGACCCTGAAGGTATAAAAGGCAGAGCAGCCATTCTGTGGGTCTGTGAGCACATGGTGGTTTAGTTCCATGCTCCCAACACTGTAATTTTTCCTTGTTCAGTCCTTTGTTGTATTTTGTTAAGGTTTAATAAACCTTTGAAATTTTTAAAAGTGGGTGTCGTTTCTCACTAAAACCCAACTGCTAACCCACTAACCAGTCTGAGTTTGTTTGCTAAGGCTTAGTGTCATCTTCCACGAAACATCTGTGTTAATGAATTTCTATGAGACCTTAAAGTTTTGTTTCTACACCGTATTATTGTTACATGTGTGGGCACACTTCAAGTCCTCATAACACTGGTGAAACTCATATTTTAAAGCTTGGATGTAATAAAACCTCATAAAACTAGCAACTTAATTTGACTGGTTCAATTGGTAAACACTTTGCTGCTCACTACCTTTCTAGTACCACGTCTTTGAATTCTGAAGGGGCTGTTGTGTGACAGCAGTGCCTACAAAGTCCCATATTCTCAAATGCATGACCAAGCTGCTGCTCCACAGAAACAAAAGCCATTAAAAATTTCTGTTCCAAGACACAAATAGTAAAATACACCAACCAGATCTTCCTCACTTGTTCTTCCCATTGGTTTAGATCTGCTCATCCACAATTCTACTTACGTTGTGCATCCCTTGAGAATGGCATATTTGTGATTTGTGCCTGAGAAATGTGTTGCTTAAGGGACTCCAGAGCTAAACACCATCTCCTAGGCTTTTTGATAGGACAGTTATCACTACTAGAGCCAAGAAGAAAAGAATGTTTCTGCTCCTTCAGAATCCTCTCAGGTGAACAACACCTCTTGCACTTGGTTTGCCTCCCATGGTTTGCCTCCCATGGGGCCCATTTGATTCTCAGGCACAGTTAGAGAATAGCCACTGTTCAAATCATGACTGGCACAGGACATTGAAATTTTTTTTCCCCCTTCTTTGTGTGGACTATGGACATTACCAAAGGAACAGAGCTTTTACAATTTACTCCCTTTCTGAAATCACTGTGAGCACCTTTGCATGTGCTATGGTTTAACCCCAAACAGCAGCTAAGCCCCAGGCATCCACACTCTTCCTCACCAGTGAGATCAGGGAGAAAATCAAAAGGAGAAAGACAGAAAACCTATTCATTGAGATAAAAAATGTTTAATAGGGAAAGAAAAAGTTGCTCACAGAAGCAAATCAAAACAAGGAATGAATTCCCTGCTTTCCATGGGCAGACAGGTGTTGCCATCTCCAGGACAGAAGAGGTCCATCATGTGTGACTTGGGAAGACAAACATCATGACTACAAATGTACCCCCCACTTCTTCATTCTTCCCCTCACTTTATATCCTGAGCACAATGTCACACAGCATTGAACATTCCTTTGGTCAGTTTGGGTCACCTGTCTTGGCTGTGTCTCCTCCCAACATCCCAAGCACTTCCAGTCTCCTCGCCAGCATGGCAGCATGAACAGCAGAAAAGGCCTTGGCTCTGTGTAAACCCTGTTCTATTATCATCACTGTGTTCAGCACAAATCCAAAACATAGTCCCACACCAGCCACTGCGTAGAGAATTGACTACACCAGCCAAAACCAGCACAGCATGCTATCACCATAGCTAGTTCTTACCATCTGAATAACTTGGTTTCCCAAAATATCCATCCACCTTGTAATCTGAATATAAAGCTTAACCTGTCACAAAAGGTAGAAGTTTGACACAGTATTTTCAGCTTTTGGACTGTTCGAATAAGTTAATATAAATTTGAGTCAAAATGCAGTAAGAGACTCCTTCCATGGAGATTGCTGAAGTTTGGCTTTCCTGCTCTCATTCTGTTTTGAAAGAACCACAAAAGATGCAATTGACAGTCTCTTTCTGCAGGGCACTTTATTGTGGAAAAGACACAGGGAAATTATTGCAATTAGTATTTCAAATCAGCATGCCAAAGTGAGTAGTCACACAAACGAACACAGAGACAGCAAGACATTTAGTCATGTACTCATATGTCAGTTTTACAAAAATTGTAGAGGAAATGGAGCTTCCTAATAAAATTGGGCTGTGTATTTAAAAATTATTATTTAAAAAAAAATCCCACTGGATGGGAAATCATTTGCTATAAGTGCTATTACTGTTAATGAGAGAAAGAAGACAGTTAATTTCATGCATATTTTTTTTTGAAATTCACTCCATCCATGAAATAATTTCACATAACAGTAGGTGGAATAAAAACAGGCTAAACTGACGTTATGTGCATGGTGAAGAAAGCAATAAACAAGAAGGTTGTAAAAATAATACTTTGACAGTCTAATAGAAGTCTTCCTGTTCCAATTGAAGTGAAAACACATGTAATCTAAACTGTTTTAGTTAATCTGAAGGCCTAGTCCCCATGATAAATATACACAGCAGGTTGGGCACTGCAGTCCATTCTATTAATTTTGTAATGACATTAAAACCAAGGAAACAGCCCTGCCCTCAGTGCTTGTGTGCAGTAAACCCTGCCTGCGTGTCAAGAAAGACGTGACTGCAGCAGCACAAGGTTAATGCTTTCACATCAGACAGCTGTAGTAACCCACCAGTCTGTTTCAGGAGTACCTGACTCTCTTCTGAGCTGTAGTAACCCATCTGCCTATTTAAAAACTACCTGACTCTATTCTCTGTAATAAGCAGGTGCAGGAAGAAGCAAAGACTCACTTATAACCTGTGCCAGATAGAGGTTCTTGCAGATCTCATGTGAGCATGGTTCAGGCAATAGCTGTGCAAGACCTATAGCATGCAATGTTTTGGGTTGTCAGCCATGAAAGTCACATTCTGAATTGATTGTGGAGATCAGCTGTGGAAGAAAAGCTCATCCAACCTTGAGGATTGCAGTTCTAAAGAGAGTAGTGAATTATAACTCTCAGCTCAGAAATCTTGAAGGCAGATGATAGTGTAGTTTATCACCTGGCTGTTTATCTCGATCCCCTTTTTCAACTTGCCACTGCAGGGATGTGCATGTAAAACATTTATAAATATTTTGAGATTCCTGATAACCCCACTCTGACACTATCCTATTTTTTAATATAAATGTCCTTGCCTCTAAAAATTGAAGCTATGTGACTCAAAATGCTGCATACCAGTTCAAGCAAGACTATATTGCAAACAATATAAATGTTCAGAGCTATTACCAAGCAGGCCGTTAATTTCTTTAGGATTTATTTTTTGCTTTGAAAGGGAGATCAGACAGACACAATGTTCAAGGTCCCTTCTAAACCTTGTCATTGCTATGAACTCTCTATTCCATTATAGCCATTTCTTCAGATCAGTAACTTTGCCTTCTTTCCTCAAGAACATGATGGATTGATTGCACTATAGTTCACATTAACTGGAAATATAATCCATATCCAACACTTTGTATGTCTTATTCCCAGAAGGTGTTTGAGTAGTTATTAATGAACCTTTCTATGCACTTTCTTCTGTGTCCAGGTAAAACACATCAGTCTAATGAAAGAAGAGAGTTTAAAGGGTGACTTTGAAGAGAGAAAACCAGCAGACTGGTGCTCGAATAGAGCAGCAGGCATGCTGCACAGCCATAGAGACTCAGTTGTTTAGGAAATTTGCTAAAGTATGCTAGGCTGCCCAAGAAAAGAAAATACAAAGACTTTTCCAAGAAACAGAGACAAAGGGGAAAAGGGGGGAGGGGGGAAATGAGCAATAATATCTGGTGACAAGCTGAATGAAAGAAATGTTGGAATTGTTGGTGCTTTTCAGGCAACTCTGAATGATGGTGGAGAATTTCAGAGAAGTTACAAAAGGAGGCAAATGAATACATGCATTCTGATTTGGTTTTTATTCAGCATTTAAGAGTGTTGTGCAGAGAGGAGAGTCAGGAAAGGGATAGTCATGAGAACATGGGTGAGAGATGATTGACAAAGGTGTAAAGATTGTTCAAAAAATTCAAACAACAGATTAAAGTTGGTTTATACCAGAGTACCCAATAATATGAGTTTTGGAAGGACAGAACAACTATTTCTCCTCTTGTAATCTTCACTAATATCCTGGAAATGCCATCTGAGTGATGAGAATCCATCTCTGCACAGAAAAAAGTCAAAAGAGCAAGTACTGGAGAAAAAAGAGGCTGAGAACAGAAGTTATGATTGTCCCAAGATGTGGTTTAGGATGGAGCAGACACAGCAATAATTTATTAATGTCAAAGAATTAAAAGAGGAAGATGTAAGTTAGAAATAATATTCTATTCCTCAATAAACAGCTATCTCAGAAGTCTAGGAGTGAAAAGTGAGTATTGAATCTTGATTCTGCTCTTCTCTTTACCCAGTCAAGCAATCACACAATACTGGTTCCAAATTGGGTGCCCTTCTCTCCATTCACAAAATTAAGGCAGAACATATGGCAACGTGATTAATTTAGTTCTGTACAATTAAAATAAAGGCATTAAAGATAATCATCCATCTGACCATCTTGTACCATCTGACCAAATTGGCAAAGTAGTTTCAGATACTTGGGAGCGTGGAATTTCTTTTTTTTTCTTGTTGTTTTAGTTCTGGGAGCTTGTGTTAGACTGGTTTCACAATGACTGTCCTAAAACAACAAATACAGATTTTACAATTTCCACTAATACTTAAAAACCTTAAAATCAGGTGTCAGCTGATAAAAAGTCCTTCCACTAACTCAGAGGTGAATGAGTGTGAATTTTAAAATGCCAGCTGGATTTATGTCTGATCAAATTATTACTTCAACATGTAAATCTCATATGGGATGGAAACTTAGATTACTTTGTATTCATATTTCCCAACTTTAATTATAATTTTGTGATTAGTAGAAAGGATAGAATGAAAACAGTAAATGATGGAAAGACAAAAAAAAAGTCAGAATAACATCTCTTTAATTGATGAGAAACTCTTCATTATTGTTGCTACATCCAGAAGCAGCTTAATTTAGAAAACAACTATTTCAGAACAGTCTTCTCTGCACAGCAGATTATGTTTTGCAGGACCTCAAAGGAATTACGGTATTATCTCAGTATTCTGCTTTCAAGAAGTTTTTCAGCATAGAAATGATCAATGTATTGAAAAGAACAACAGAAGAACATGTGTCTGCTTTCCAATTAGTTACTGCAGAAGCTTATTAAGGAAAAAAACCTTGAGGGCATAAATGAGTTGCTCATGTCTTTATGAACCTTTGGTGCTGATGATGAAAAAAAAGAGGGAACCTCTTACAGAGCTGTGAAACACCAGAATCAATATTTCCAGCTGAATTTAAGAAAAATAATAATAATGACAACTGAATTTATAAGTAAAGTCAGAGAAATTCATTATGAAATTGTTGAAGGGCATGAAACTCCATAACATTTTTCAATTTATTTTTTTTCAAAATATAATTGTATTTGTCAAGCAAATGTGTGTGTTTCTGCCCAGACAAGTGCAATTCAGAAAAGGCGATTTATCAATATTTACTCCAACTTTTCTTTTTCCAGTAGACTGAAAGCACCAGGAATAGAAAAAACACCACTCATATCACTTTCTAATTCAAAGAATGTCATCCAAAACTTGATTTAATACCTGCTTAAAAAATCCCAGTAAGCTTTTGTTCAACTAAATACCTAGTAAGCCAGAAAATGACGTTTTAAGTGCTTCATCTCTAAGGACTCATCTCATTCTCACACAGATCTGGGGGTTTATCATTTTTCCATTTTGCTGAGCCTACATCCTGTAGTAGTCTCACTGATCCTCCCCAGTCTTGGCTCAAGCCTTTCAGACCTGACATTTGGCTGTGCACCACCTCTCCAAGCAGCAGAGCAGGCTTCCCTGTCAAAGAAAGGTGTGTGATGATCCATCTACCCTGTCACATCAAGCCAAATTATAGAATTCAACCTATATTTTAATTTTCACAGACTCATTTCTAAAGATGCAGGACAGCAAAATTACATGAGTACATTGACCACAGAGCACCTATGAAGGAAGAAGGAAAGGGCCAGACTGGGAGGAGTCATCTTTGGCTTTTGTTATTTCTCCCACTAATGTTTTCTTGTAAGTCTTTATTGATGTAATAGTTCTTCTATTTGTTGCTACTAAGGTTTCTACACCACACTTTAAGATGAAGAGAACTCGTTATGAGGACCTTAAAATTTTTCCTTCATCAGCAAGACCAGCATTGCCTCAGGAACTATTGATAAATGCTGGCTCTATCTGGTTCTCCTCCATCAAACACTTCCTGATCTGCCTCCTTGGCAGTCCTTGGTATTCCAGTTCTTGAAGCAGATGAAATTTCATGATAATTTAGTGATTGGACTAAACCATATGCCTCTTTGCATATTTTTACAATGGACACTAATTTCATGGCAAGAATATGAGGTGTCTGTCCCAGGCAGAATGAGCCAAGAGTTTACCTTAAACTTTGACTGAATGAGTATGTCTGAAAAGTCTCCTGTTTCATAAAACAGAGGCCCAGTGAGACCATTTAAATCTTTTCCAAAGATGAATTTCTAATCACAGGCTTTGAAAGAAATAAATATCATCCAGCCTTTATCACATGTAGCTGTAAAATCAGGAAGGACCTGTTTGACCTGAGTTTTCACCCATAGCTGAAGGGTGGGTCAGAGATTAGATGTAGCTCTGCCCCCACACTGACCTTTTATCAAACCCAGCCATGTAGGTGCCACACTGCAGCAAATTTCCTGGGCTCACATGGTGGTTACTGACACACAGTCAGGGCAGTCAGTGAAGCTGACAAAGTGGTTTATCTGATCACCACAGATGTTTAGTGACTAAATGAATCCATCCCTAATCCCCACTGACCTTCTTAACTACATCTTCATTAAGTCAAACCAGAATTTTAAGTTGTTAATTGCTTAGATATGAAAGCCACTCTGGAAATCATGAACTTGCTTCCTGTTGAGCTGTCACCCAATGTGCCAAACATTCATACACAAGAAGCAATTTAGGCATATTGGGAGCAGGAGGAGGCATATTGATCAAAGGAGGGAGTGAAATGTTGGTTATTTCGGGGCAAAGGCTCCCTCAGAGGCACACTCACAGTTGTGCTGGTGGCTCGACTGGCCATGCTGTGGGCTCCTTCTGGAGGCAGGGTTCTCAAGGACGTGGTGGCCCAGGCAGCTCCCTGGGGTGGGCAGCAAGAGAGAGCCTGTGGCAGCCCTGGGCCTCCACTCCTGCGCAGTGTCTGGGCACCAGGATGGTTCCCTCTGGCAGTTTCTGTCTCACCAGGCCAAGCTCTTCTGGGGCAGCTGAGCATTCCTGCCCTTCCTGGGAACAGCAAATCTCTCTGGGTCTGAGGCTGCATCTCCTCAAAGAATGTTAAGCCAACTGGAGCACTTGAACATACCTTTGAAGCTATTTTGTTGGCAAAATTCCATTTTTTTCACTTATAATTATTTTCAAGACCATGTCTTTTGCAGTGAAATTTAAGGTTCTTACTCAACAAAAACCAAGATGAAAACATGATTATTTGAACACATTCCAGCTACCAATTTAAGTTGCTTTTTTTTTTTTTTTTTTTTTTTTTTTTTTTTTTTTTTTTTTTTTTTATAGACTGA
>VZRH01003705.1:2052996-2075948 GCA_013397555.1 Urocynchramus pylzowi | reverse complement strand
ACCTTCCTGCAATATTGATTTTTTTTTTTTTTTTTTTTTTTTTTTTTTTTTTTTTTTTTTTTTTTTTTTTTAAGAACATGGAAATACAACATGGAAAAGTTGTTGTGGGAAGAGAAACATCAGAAAATAATGTGTATTGTCTGCTTGGTCAGTGAGGACCCTGTACTGACCAATGCATAAGAAATGTTAATGCTGAAAAAAACAATCACATGCTCATGAAAAGTCTTATTCTCATTAAGATATGAATTCTGCTATGTATCTCTGCTTTATTTAGAGTTACAGAACACTTTGGGTTGGAAGGGATCTTTAATCTACTCCAACCTACCTACATGGACAAAATTTCTGTATAATTAAGTGCAAGCAACACAGATTTCAAAGTTAAATATTGAATTCAGTGTCAAGCATCACTTACCAGAGCTCCCAAAAAGAATCCAGTTTCATTAAAACTGTTGCATATACTTATTGCTTCCTGTGCTCTTGTTAATCAATTTGTTGTTTCTTAAAACTGAGTAAACACTTGAATTATTCAAATATTTTTAGCACATCAGTTTATTTTTATGTACCCAAAAGCAAGCCAAATTGCATTTTTCAACATCTGTTTGGAGCCATGAGGATTTCAATAATTTCTTGCTGCCTTGCCTGTAACATCTAACACCTGGGTTTACTGTATGTTTTATTTATCATTAGATTATTTGATGGATATTACCTCTACTATTTATATATTACAAGAACAATCCAAAGACTTCAGACTTGTATATTCCTAGATTCAGGGTATTTTGAGGATAACATTCCCTCGTGCTTTCCAAGTAACTTATTCAAAACTTAGGTGAAAAAGATTCTCCCAGGTAAAAACACCCATTATTTTAAAACAACATCCAAGTAATAAAAGTTATGCTCAACTGACATTATTCTATATTTTGGTAAAAATGTTCTCTTTGGTCTGTCCAGTTCCATTCAATCACTTCACCTTCAATAAAATTTTATAGGTAAAAACTAATACAGAATATGTCTCTGAAGTTCAAAGTGGTAAAAACCAGCATGAGATTACAGGTATAAAATGAAGAAAAAGCATATGTGAATGGTCATTTAAGTGTCTGAGGGTCTATCCATTGCTAGGCTTCTTTTGTCCTCCACCTAGCAAGTCCTAATGCTATAACATCAAAATTCATTAATGGATTCCCCTGACAGGTCTGGGTTTTGGTGCTGAAAACTTTGAACACAACACAGCCCTGCCCCACTCTTCCACTGAGGAATCCTTTTTAGGGGATGTGAAGTGAAAGATTAGCATGCTGTCTGCCCAAATATCTTAAATCATGGGCTTTTTGGTTTTCTGGAAAGTAATGAAGGGCTGGATTCTGAATTCTGTTCCTTGGTCTTGCCCTGGGAAATGCACTATCAGACTGGAAACAAATAAGGTCTTAAGACTGCAGGTTTTGACACAGCTCTATCTATTATAGATTCTCTGCAGAAAAAGAGAAAAAAAAGGAAAAAATTATTATTTTGCCAACTCTTGATATTTTATTGCTATAGTTACAACATGTGATGTGTTATTTTTTGGTACTTTAATAGAATTATTAGCAGGCATTAAAAAAAATAAACTCTTGCCTTCCTGATTATGGGAAGATCCTGAAAATATGATCAAAATAATTATCTCAAGATTCAATATCTAAAAAAATGTAAGAAATGCGAATTTGTTGTACCTTTAAAAATTCTTTTGATTATAAGAATCTCATTAAAGGGTTGAGAAATGGTTGGAGTTGCAATGGTGGTATGAATGGGATTCCCCAGCTACAAGTCAGAACCAGCTGAAGAAATCAAGCCTAAAGTGATTCCCATAAAGCATAAATAGAAAATGGAAATTTGACATATCTGTGTTTTTCCTAAGACACTGGCAGAATCAATCCCCTGTCCTTCCCTGTTAATCAACAGTGGAAATAAACAAAGCAAAGCATGTGACCACTAACTGTGGCAGACCAACTGCTAAACTGACATCATGGTCATTTTAAAAAATAAACTTATGACAAACTGAAGCCTATTTATCCTGTGGTGTTACTGGAAAACCTTTCTACATCACTTTTGCCAATGAGGATTCTAAAATCGTTGCCTCATTCTCAAATCAGTCTACTGGGTGATTTCTGTCTTTTTCATTGAGTATAAAAGGGCAGCCACACTCAAAAACAAACAAAGAGTTTTTCTGGGGAAGCCTATTTTGAAAGCCATATAAAGCATTTTAGCCTAGCTTTAACATGAATGTTATCCATGGAGCAGGTTCCTTGGAGCATTTTACTCCACTTAGGCACTGAAGCTTCCCAAAAATAGAACCCACTCACGGGTGTTATACTGAGAATTGCCCTGACACAGAAAGTCTGCAGAGGGTGTATCATTACATTCCTGACACTACTTAAGGATGGTGCCACATTTGGTTGTCAGCTCCACCTCCTTTTCCCCTCACCTGAATGGTACCATTTTAGAAAGCAACCTTCATGTTCTAGAAGCTAGTCTACACTCAGGAGCACTCAGCCTTCTTCCCTGCTTTCAAGGAACTGCATGGCCTGAGAGAAACTGGCAAAGGGAGTGCTCAGCACTTCTTGCTTCTTCCAGCCCAGTGATAACTAGACTGGCAGCAAGAGAAGGAATCAGCTGAAATCATGACTGGTGTTTGTAAATGTAAGGAGGTTGGAGGGATGAGGCTACAGACAGGGATTCCCACTTTCTCCTGCAATGCTGTGGATGACTCAACTATTTCCTTTAGAAAACCCCACCCATCTATCTCTCAGTAGCTTTGTTATCAACCATCTTCCACAGTGAGGTGGAAAACCAAAGTAAAATTAAATAGATTGGAACTATATTTACCTATCTCTTGATAGACCACCCCCTGCACTTACAGACCAGTGTCAGGTTAGCTGCAAAACCCACATGTCCTGGCTGTGTACGAGCTGCCTGCGAGTAGCAGAAGAATTACAGCATCCCCACTGTTTCTGGTTTGCTAAACATAAAGTTTGCTCATTCTATGCCCCACAGGCTGCAGTCACCTATTTTGCAGTGGCACAGCTCCAGTATGTAAAATTATTAAGCATTTTCAAGGTTTAATTTGTCAGACAGATGCAATTATTGATGATTAGATTCATTTTCACAACTTCTGTTTTGATTAATTACTATGAAGATGTATTTACTTGGCAGTATTTCTCAGACCATGGGTAATTTATTGGATATATTTTCATTGATTTACTTGGAAGACTGATGTTGTCTGCACAGCCAAATTCCTAGCTCACCTCCAGTGCTGTCTGAACTAATGGTATATTTTAAAATAGGAACATTTCTAAACAAGATGGGGAGCAAAGATATGGCCAATGCCTTTGGTGACCAACACTGTTAATTTTTACTTTCTGTATAGTATGTGACTTTATTAATAGTCATCTGTGGACTCATGTGAAGGATGGGAGAGATTTGTGGAACCATCCTAGTCCTTGTAGTTTATGATTATGGGGAGATTGACATTTGAATGCCTGTTGGAGAGCAAAAGACAAGGGAGTTTAGATCTTTGCTGAGGCTACATGTTCACGTGGTGGTTGTCATGGTTTAGCACCAGCTGACAGCTAAGCCCCAGATGGAATAGCAAGGAGAATGGGAAGAGTAAAAGTGAGAAAACCTATGAGTTGATATAAAGGCAGTTTAATAGGAAACCAAAAGCTGAGCACACAAACAAAGCAAACCAAGGAATTAATTCATAACTTCCCACAGGCAGGCAGGTGTTCAGCCATCTCCAGGACAGCAGGGCCCCATCACGTGTAACCCTGACTTGGGAAGACAAATGCCATCACCCTCAATGTCCCCTTCTTCTCCAGCTTTATATGCTGAACAGGACACCATGTGGTGTGGGACATCCCTTGGGTAAGCTGTCCTGGCTGTGTCCCCTCCCAATTCTTGTTCCCCCCCAGCCTCCTCACTGGTGGGATGAGGAGCAGAAAAGGCCTTGACTCTGTGCAAGCTCTGCTCAGCAGTAACAAAAACATCCCTCTGTAAGCAGCACTTTCCAGCACAAATCCAAAGCAGAGCTTCATATCAGCTAGTATGGAGAAAATTAAATATAAGCCAGCCAAAACCAGAACAATGATTTACTGAAGTTTTCAGTAAGCTGTGTAAACTTCAGCTATTGTACCAGAAGCTTTGTTTTAGGGAAAAAAATAAATGCAACTTATATGCAAAATTGAGAATTCATTGTTGGCTTAAAGTCTAAAAAATCTAATAAAAGTAGAGGAAACGCTATTTTTGCAGTGTCAAAAGTCACAGACTAAATTATGTATTTAATACAGGAAAATCTGAAAAAAATAGCATTAAGATTATTATATACATTTTTCTAATACTTCTATCCTGTGAAGTTTTGCTCAACTTTTTTTTTGTACTCTGGGTCTTAAAGTCAATGGTAGCAGATTTTCTTGAGAAAAAGAGAAGCAGGGTAGGTTGCATCCTCAGCACCCAAAATTCAGAGGACTGCAATGCAGATGCTGAGAGTTTCTTTATTCTCTTCCTTGGGCTTAATTCAGGTAATTTTTATACTTTCAATATACTCTGCACCCTATCTTTCTTTATTGTTCTACATTCTACATTTCACCTGACTTTATATTGAATATTTAAATTTTATTGGATATTTGATCCTTTTTAATTTTATTATGCTTAAAGCTTTTCTTACCCAGCTCTTGAAGTCGTATTCCTTTAACAGTCTGGAACAGAACATTGCTGAGCTTTTTATAACTGTACAGCCTCTGGTATAATCCATTCCTTATACTTTCAAAGCCTGTGATATCTCTTCACACTTGCACTCTGCACCACATCATTATTCTTGAGTCATAGATTGTTCATTCTAAAGAGATTAAGTATTTGTTAACGCAAGCTGTCACTTAAAGATAATATATCCAAATTATTTTAGCAATAAGCTTTACACCACACACTTGTACAAAGCAAAGAAAAAAGACTAGTTAGGTGGAGTGCTCCCCAGGCAACTGCTGTAAGCTAAACCAAAGCTTAAGGCACAGTCTAGACACAACCAGACACAGCAAGCCTGACAAGCCCCAGTGCAGGCACCTTGCAGCATTAGTTTGAAGCCTGTCATCTTTCTATTTGCAGTGACAGCTCTAGAGGTACTTGGTCACACACTATTGTGAAGTTCCCCATAAATTACTGAGGCTGCAGGTGCCTCAACAGAGCTCCAAGAGCTGTTTCTGTGTGCAGGAGAGGAAGCCTACAGTGCTGCAGCTGCAACTTGCCAAAACCACGCCTGCTACCTGGTATAACTCTCTGAACATGAATTTCTGTGTGCAGGAAGGCAGTGGCTCCAGCCATCCCTGTGTGAACTGCATAAGCTCTATCACTCCTCTTACACTTCTAGACAGGAACCCATTGCATTTTTCTGTCCACTGCCAGGCACATAAAAGCAGCAATGGTGGGAAGTGTTGGGTTAATGGTTGGGCTCAGTGACCTGGGACACCCTTTCCAACCTTAATGGTTCTGTGATTTAATGATTCTGTGAGAAATATAATTTATTGGGAAGAGAAGGGAGAGACCTACATCTTCACACAGTTTGTATCCCACCTAGGCTGATTTTTGTGTCCAGAGTATGTAAGGGCTGAACTTCAGTGGGATCTATGTTCCTAAATATGTTGGTGTCTCTAGCTGAGTTTGCATACCTCACCTATATGCTGTCTGTACCAAGCAGGTGAGTCTGCAGGCATCTCCCAGGTGGTCTTCTGGGGCATGGGTCCAGGGCATCCTCAGAGGGGTGGCATTTGAAGAAATATTCTCTTCTTGCATGTGCTTACACACTCCTGGGTGTACTTGTTGGATGAACAAAGACAACAGCTTAAAAGCTGTGACAAGCATGACCCTCAAGGTAATGAAGACAGTTTCTGGGCTGTGAAGTTCTGCAGTGAAAAAGGAACACAATATTTAGCAGCACTGTGATGCTGTGACAGCAACACAAACCAAATAAGCAGGTAACAAAATGTTCTTTATCCAGCCAGTACTGCTGCACATGACCTGCATGGTTTATTGTGTTAAAAAGCGTAGCTCTGGAAAGGTTATGGAAAACTTTGCTGCTGAATAAATTCTTATCATACTGACCAATGAAGTATCTGGCTGAAAATCAGTGTGTAATTTGGGTCCAGGAGAGAAATTTCTTTGTTGTTATTAAAAAAAATAAAACCAGTCTATATAAGAAGAAAATAATCCTCTTTTGCCTACAGTTCCAGGTGGTTACTGTTGCAAGGTAAAATATGTTTTTGAATATGACACTTTTTTTTTTTCCCTAAATGATTACTCTTTTATTCACTGACTTTTTAAACTGTTCAAAAATTTGCTACAAATGTGTAGGAGTTGAAATATATTTTCTCATTAAAAATTTGTTCTGTATGAGTGCCAGTGTGCTTTGTTTATCACTCATGCTCCTGACTTTCTGATTCTGAACATGAAAGCTACAGAAAACAATTTACCCCTTTCTTCCTTATGTCATTCATATTGTAAAAGGGCAATTATATTTGTCATTATTACTTGGAAAAAATATGTACCTGTACCTTGTAAATCTACTTTATATCTGAGGATTTTGCTATAAACTGTAATTGAATCTGCATCTCCTGGCATCTCTTAGTAACCTTTCCTGTTCTTATATTACAATGAAGTAAAATGCTGGTAAGTGCATGCAGAATGCAGCAAAGTGACAGTCTCTTCTGCCTCCTGTGACACAGATATTCCAGGCAGTCTACTTAATTCAGCAGACATTCAGAGCTCAGTAGCTGTGGCTGCACAATCCAAGCATATCCAGTTTTTTCTGAGACTTCTGCTGAGTTTGACTCTCCAGGAGGTCACTGAGTTTCTGTGAGAAAACACACCTGGTTGATGGAATTCAGGGTTTCCAGAGGGAACAAATTTAGTATAGAAAGTAAAACAGGTTCAGTGATGGGTTGATTGACAAGGGCTCCCAAGGCCAGCCTTGCCTAGGAGGCACTGGTGACTGTCAACCTAACACAAATGTCCATTCAAGTGACCAAAGGTTCTCAGAGACAAGGCATAAGACAGGTAATTGTCACAGCTTTTATACCACCACTTTCATGTACAGGACAAAAACTGGTGTGTCTGAATTCACATTTCCCCAGCAAGGGTATCTACATCACTGTACAAACTGGTGAAGTATCACAGTTCTTTTCAGAATAAGAAAAAAGTAACTATGAGGGATTTCACTAATAACTACAAGGGATTCATGGGCTGTAACACAGGTAATAGCAACTATAAACTCAGTTTTTACTGTTTCAATAAAACTTGCATGGTCAACTAAGTAAAAAATTCCAGTCTAAAATGTTTCACAGAAAATTTAAGAAGTGAAGAGAAGGAAAAGTGAAGGAAGTTGCCAGTTCTTAATACAGCATCAGTACTAATGATGGTACTACATCCTTAATTCCTTTCCAACATCGTGGCTTATCCACTGTCATCTCTCATTTTATTCAAATGTTAGGCCCATTGAAAAAATCACAGCATATTTATCTCTTCATGACACCACTGCCAGTTCATACATGAAACCTTTCTTCTTCTCAAAAGCTTTATTATTTAAAAAGACAAAGCAATAGCAGGTGATGAATATTTATGCAATTTCTCCTGGTTTGTTTTCAGTTTTTCCACTGCACCTATTCAGAGTAATGGTAACAGTTAAAAATCCCTCCCCTTTACCACTCCTGCACATATTTCTCATATGAGCTTCAAATTTCAGTTCCTGTAAATAGCTCAGTGTTCATATTTTCCTGTCAACTCTCCCTGCCCCTACCACTAGAGACAAAGCTGGATTTAATGACTTAATTTCCCAACATTTTCAACATCAAGGCTTTTATAGGCAAAAATAAACCAACAAAATTTACAAAAGACTACGGAGCTATTTCATGCTTCTGTGTGGCTCAGGAAAAGAAAAAATACACCCTAAAACCCTGTTTATTCCTTATTCCATAGCCTGAATGTCAGGCTAAAATAGTTATGTCTGTTATACATCTATGTCACTCCATCTCTATACTAGTGTCTCTTACCTCTCTACCTTCTTTTAGGTTTAAATGCAGGTATGCAGAGAAGTTATGTCTATTTCCTACTTTCACGTGATTTATTTTATAAATAAAACTCTGAGTCTGTGTTTATCTCCATCTGTATTAGTGCATGGTATTAAATAATCCTCTTGATCTCTGCATTTTTGATTTTCTTGATCTCTCATCCCTACAAGGGATATGCATTCAACAATGTTCTTGTAGTTGTTTGATTTGAGCTGCTTTGTTCAAAACAGCAAAATTGAACAGTATTATATATAACATAAAAATAATATAATAATAAAATAATTAAATAATATATAATAATACAATGTAATATGATTAAGCCATGGTATTGCATGAATTTAGAAATCATCTCCTAGGCAGAACCAAAGCCCTCCAAGTCATCACTTCAATCAAGAAGGAGTCAGACTGGAAGGAGCATTTGTTAGTAATGGCTGTAAAATAGAGTTTAATCTCCTGCTCTGAGTCCTGGTGAAATCATATTTATTATACTGATCTACAAAGGTTACACACATTCCATTGGGCATCGGGACAAAATTAGATTTGATATTATGGCTAACAGTAACTCCCAGAAGGAAAATATTGTGACAATGAACTGTGAAAGGGCAGACTCTAAATGCTGACAGAAAAGGTTAACAGTATGCTGGGGAATATAATGCAAAAGGAACCCTACTCTCCACAGATTTGACATGGAAAGTATGTCAGGAGCAATTCCAGAGACAATGAATGCCAAGAGAAAAAAGGCAGCTGTTGGGGGTTAACCCCAGGCAGCAACTAAGTGCAACACAGGTGCTCTCTCATTTCCCCACCACCCTCCACCACTTGTGGGGTGGAGAGGAGAATCAGAAAAAAAGATAAAAGATAATAACAGTTTTATAGTTGAAATAAAATAAAACAGAACTAAGATTAGACTAAGAATGAAATGGGGAAAGAGAGGAATAAAACCCAAGAAAGACAAGTGATGCATGGTACAATTGCTCACCACCCACTGACCAATGCCCAGCCCATCCCTGAGCAGTGATCAGCCCTCTTTCAGCAGCTCCCTCCAGTTTATGCTCTGAGCATGGCATTCCAGGGTGTGGAATATCCCTTTGGCCAGTCCAGGTCACCTCTGCTGGCCACGTTCCCTGCTGGCTTCTGGTGCACCTGCTCACTGGCAGAGCCCAGGACACTGAGAAGCCCTTGGCTCAGGGAAAGCACTGCTCAGCACCCACCAGAACATCAGCGTGTTATCAAAGTTATTCACACTGAATCTGAACCACAGCACTGCACCAGCCATCTGGAAGAAAATAAAGTCAGTCCCAGATGAATCCAGGATACAGCACCACATCATTAGCAGAAAAATGAGCATCTTTTCTAAGGCTAAAGAGGCCTTCTTAAAAAAAAACCAAAAAAACATATGGGAATCTTGTGTAAATAACGCAGTATAAGACAAATCTTGTCCAAATAAGACAGATGCCAGGTCTGGTGTAATTCTGAAATGAGGAAAGCCAATGGAAGCTCAGAAAAGTGGCAAAGTAAATGACAATAATAGCACTAAGATGTTATCCACAACAGGAAAAAAAAAAAAAAAAAAAAAAAAAAAAAAAAAAAAAAAAAAAAAAAAAAAGCACATAGAGGAACACAGGATCCTAATGAAAAGAGGTAGGCCATAACTGAGTTTAATGCAAAAGTAAAGGAATTTAATGTTCTTTTCAACCAGTCTTTACAGCAGATAAAAGATTGGGAAATTTTTACACCTATGTGCTATTTGTATCATTCTTCTACTACTTTAAGGTCTTTGAAGACTTAAAAGAACTGCAAGGTCTCAAGTGCAGCAGTAAATAAACTATCATAGCTGCATTTTATCCAGGATCAGAATGAAATGTAGTGTGAAAAAGGTGAGGTACCTATGGACCCACTACTCTTCTCCTCAAAAAAACCCTCCTTTCCAATGCAGAAGCAGCAGGACTTTATGACTCTTTATCCCCATTTTTCCCTGGAGTTTCTTCTTTTGTCCTGATGGCTTTTTGCCACATCTTTCTGGGGCTTTAAGCAATTCTCTCTGTTTCTAAAAACCTATAGTACAGTCGTTCATCCTAATTTTCCACCATTCTTATTCCTATCTACCTTGTCCATTTTGGCCATCCAGTGTTTTCTGGAAGTTTCAAGTCATTCCTTTCTAAAAAGCCTCATTTTTAACTTCCCAACAAGAGACCTGTGTTTTGTTCCTGTTCTTCACTAGAAATCTGCATGAGATATTTAAGCTTTCAGTGATGGTGATGTCTCCTTTCAGGAATGCTGCCTGGCAAAAGGAAGGATGGAGGGTGATACCTTGGATAAGAAACATTATGAATATTAAAAATATTTCCAGGTGCTGAGGATGTAGTTGCTTTCAAAATACAGTTCCACATTTTAGAGAATAATTTTCCAGCTTTAGTCATACACATGTTAAGCATCAAACTTCATCTTCTTCACTAGTCAAGCATGAAAGAGGTTATTTCTGAGGACAATTGACCACATACCAAAAGAAGAGGCTTGTAAAGGTGTTTTATTAAGCAAGATGGATTCTGCTGGTGCTGTGGTGACAATGCATAGTGCAGAGGGTCACAGGACTAAAACCAATAGTTCTTTGTGTTGATTTCCTATGAAGCTATTAAAAAGAAATTAACATAATTGGTTTGAGATTTCACTAAAATTCGTGCGACTTCAAAGGGAAAACAAAGCTGTTTGGGTTTGGAGAAGATTTATTTTCCTAATTTGAACCATCTTGTTAACCCTAAATTAAAAGAAATGGAAAAAGAAAATATCCTGTTTTCATACTTTTTCTTTCATTTCACAGATATCAGGGATCAAATTCAGAGCTGAGAAATACCCTTGCGGGAAACAAATGAAGTGACAGAAGAGTGGGAGGATAGGAGTTGTTATCCAAAATGTTCCTGACACCATCACACCCCTTCAAGTGTTTGTTAAATAATATATTATTAGTACATACAGCCTGGGAAAATGTCATTCTGAACAGGTGCTGCAGAGAAGGCAAATGTGACCAGGGTGATAAGGCAACAGGCTGGGCTCTAGCCACCATCCTGCACTGAAACCTGCTCAGCCCCAGCTGCTCTTAGAAATAATTTAGAGCCTTCCATCTACAGCCTCAGTGTATTACAGTTCAAAGTGCAGCTTCATGAGGAACACCAGTTCAGCAAAGGCTTCTGGTGCCCTCTGCAACAGCCATCAGTGCACTCTTCTGCCATCTTTCATTCACCCTGGCAGGCTGTCATGTTACATTTCAAGATGGTCAAAACCTTAGACACCAAAAGTCATTGATGACCTTAATATCTGGTCTGAGGCAAATTCCAGTAATGATCTGCATCTAGCTCATGTGCCTGTCTCCATAAAATCCATCGGTCTGGAAGCTGTATGTGAAATACTAAATCTGACTCTGAAAAGACATCAGTCTGAGGTGTGAAATTTTCCCACTCACTACAAAAGGGCACCATGCTTTACTGCATATTACAGACTTTTTAGAAGTTTAGACAAGAATGGGGCTTTTAACCATCCTACAACACTGGTAAAACTGTGCCAGACACACAGATATCAGCATTTTTAAGCAGGTCTGTAAGAAGAGTGGGAAGTCCTCTTTCTGTTTGGATCAGAGACAATGGACAAAGGGAGTACAAATGATCCCAGCAGATGGATCCCAGCTATAAAACAGGTGTGCCCTAAACGTTTGGACTTTTGTGCAGGTGAACTTAGAGTTCAGTTGTTGGTGAGAGCTGAAATTTTCAGCAGCAAAGAGAGTCTCTTAGTGTATCAGTTGTGGTATATGCAGGGGGAGAGAAAGGGTTAGAGATTGTCTTTAGGCAGGGGGATGTATTTTTTCTTTTAATTTTTCTACAATTTTGCAAATGTGCCTGGTTTGGTTTACTAAATATGTCCTATTCCCTTTTTTTCTGGTTTGAATTAAGTGTGATTTTTGGGGTGACTGTAATTGGCTACAAGATGATACTTGATACCTCCAGCTGTGGTGCTTGGGGTCTGGGAGTTATCCAGCTCCTGTGTCCATCCACAGAGTATGCATTGAAACTGGACAGGGTGTTTTGGGAAATGGAGATTTGGTGTCCTTGGAGAGTTTCTTCCAGTGAGTACTGACAGCCAGAAGAGTATTCTGATATTTAGCAGGCCAGTGAGAAGAACATCTACACCACTGGTTTCAAGGTTTAGTTTTATGGGGTAAAGAGAGGCCAGGAAAGCCGAGGCAGCAAATTAGGGACCTGTTTTTTAAAATTATGAGGCCAATCAAAACAGAAGGCTTTCTGCATGGATTTAAATGTAAGTTCTCATAGATTGCTTCAGGAAATCTTCACTAGAACTTTCTAGTCTGACTGCAGTGGGTCAGCCCACAGTACCTGTCAGCTAAAGATGGGATTTTGTTGTCAATATCATCATATTAGTAAAAAACCCTACTATAGACCTTAAAGAAACAGTGATTTAGTATTTTTTGTTACATATGCTGGGGTGGTTTGTGACAGCTCCTGACCAGAACATACTGATGCAGACCTTGCTGGTGTTGAGAGGGAAACATTTGAATCACTTCATTGCTGACACCTCCTCACCTCAGATCTACCCCATCTTCCTGCCACTCCTTCCCTGTCCAGCTATTTCCTATCACAGTGCTTCCTTTTGAACTCTGTTTCTGCAACATTATCTCAGATTTTCAGCCTCATACTTAAAGCAGACCTCAAGCCAGACCTCTACTGCCATTAGGTAAGAAACAGTGAAACCCTATGTTAGCTGTAAGTTTAACTAGTGCTCTGGAAAATATACTAAAGAAAGTTCTTGGCAGTTGCTTTTAGTTACATTTTTGTAACAGATCAAGTGCTTATGTCCATAAGAGCATCTTCATTTCTTCCCCTTCCTTCTCTTGTGTAACAGTCAAACACCTTCAGGCAGAAAATGCTTTCAGATGCACTTGACAATAATAAAGGTTTTATCTCATTAGAAAGAATGAAATGCCAGTAGATACACTGGAGAGCAAAATATAATTTAATAGCCTGAATCAAAGTTCAGTGATGCCAATGAAAACATCCCTGTGTAAAGACTGCAAGAGAAAAGGCAAGTAGATATGAAGGCCATCAAATAAAAGGTCCCAGATATCAACTTTTGGTGATTTCTTTGAAAACAGCTTAGCATGAAGTTAAATACACCTCCACATATAAATAAACACACTCACAGTCTTACATAAGCTTGGGTTTGTTCTAAAAACAGGGGAAAAGAGAAGAATCTTAGAATAGTCCTTTTGGCTTTTGTTAGAATTTTTACTTATCTGTCTTTACATCTATGGTTCTTCCTGATAAGAGAAGCTTTCCTTTTTATTGCTTGTTGATGTGTAATTTTTCTGCCTGAGATCATTCACAGAGAACATAAGAGAAGGATTTTTTGATCCTGACTTCAGAGGAAAAGTCAGCATTGTATTGAGAAAGAGAATTAAGCATTACATGAACAGAAGGGAGAGAGAAGGCTGATGTTTGTGCTCTGCACAGTGACCATTGTCTGTCAACTCTATTCTTTGGGCATGGTAGAAACATGGAGCAATTCAGTCATGCATTGAAAAAAACTCCACTTTCTGCTAACCATTTTGACAATATAACAATCTACTGTGGAGAAGCACGTGCTGCTAAGGGGTATTCAGAATTAACAGTAAGGTTTAGGTCATTTTCCCCAGGCAAGTACAAGGTTACTGGTTAGTCCACAATTGCTTGTCAGAGCTGTCACTTGCCCTGCTACTTCTGATTGCCTCTCTATCAGTCAGAGTTCTTTGACATGGCCCCAGTCAAGGAAGCCTGGTGACAAAAATATCAATGGCTCCACTAGGAATGCCAATCACTTTGTGGTACATATTCTTCATAATCTCAGATTAAAAGACACAAATGTTAAAAGAGCCTGTGTACCTCAAATAATGCAAGAATCCATCAGCTTTTAGAGCACAATGTGAAAACACTGGTGGTTATTTTCCCAAACATTTAGCAATTTTGCTGGTAACTGCCACTAATTGAAATTCTTTATATTCCATCTGCTTGGTATTCAGCCTGAGAGAGAATGGAAACCACTGCCAAGACAGTGCAGCATTCAACCTTTGCTCTCAAAATAGTTGTAATACACTGAATACTTCTCTACACCCTTCTCTACAAGCATGATTTGTCTTCCAGTTGCAGAAACCTTGTACCCCATTGCATTGCTCTTCATGTGCACTTCAGATAAAGTTTGTGGGGTTTGTGTACTTTACCAACTATTAGTGCCACCTCTTATTTTTATTATGTCATTTTTAACTTCCTTGGGAGCCAAGGATGTTCCTGCAAAGGCTGTCTTTTCACATCTGAGCCCTGCCCACAATCTTTCCTCTGTAGTGGGGGCAGTTTCATGTGGGTGTCAAGGAGAGCCTTTCTGATTCTGAGGAAACTTGCTTTTGTCTTCTTGCAAATTTAACATTTAAAGTGCCTTCTCATATCTCTCCTCAGAAGCTCATCAGCTTGCACATCTTGTCACTGAGTTTTGTTGAGATGTGTATTTGACCATTTCCACATCTGTATTCTAGTGGTGTTTATAATAGCAAGGACTCAAGTGAATTAAATGCCCATTCACAGCCTTGTTGCAAAATTCTCTAGAGAGCTGCATTTTCTTCTGAGATAATAGTTCTTGAGATCCTCCACAGTGTACTTCTGAAAGTTCTTCAACTTTTGTCTGTGTATCATTTCATAGTCCTGCACTTATTCCATTGTCTGTCTGCTACTGATGGAATTATGTGCAGCAAGATATGACAGCATCTTGACATCAGAAATTGCACAAAGCTGTTCAGTAATATCTTTTGTTGTAGTCTTTCTACAGAAAAGTATAACCTGCCCTGGATTTTCTCTGATGCTTACAGTTTTCTTTTACAGAGTCTTATTTATTTCAACTGCTAATTCAGTGTTGGTATTTGTCTGGCTGTGGGGAGGTGTGATGTGCTGCGAGTGAATTCTCATTGCTGAGTAAATTGTGCAGTCTGACTGCCAGTAAACTGCAGTTTACTCTCATCAAAAGAAAGGGCTGGGATGGAAGGCCTTGTGGGAAATCCCCACTGCTCAGCCTGTGATGGCTGTTCTGACACTGTCAGAAAAATTCCTTACTTTGTGGAAATCACAGTAAGAGTTTGCAGCACTGAAGCAGGGAAAGAAGTAATTAATCACAATATTTGCTTCTGTACTGTTCTGTGATCTGTGGGTGCACAGTGACTGGATATTACATCTTCCTTCTGGTTTTCTGTTTTTTACAGCTTTTACGACACCTGGAGAAAATCACGAAAGCTCCTGGAGGAACTAGAGTTTGTATGGAAGTAAAATCTGTCTTTGTCCTCCTCATGGCTCTGAGGACAACCTCTGCATATCTCCAAGCCCCGCTCAATCACCCTGCAGGGTCACTTGGCCATGTACACAGAAGTGGTTACAGTTGTCATTGCTGCTTTCCAGCTCTGTGCTATACATTAGATTGTGTGAAAGTAACAATATCCACATTTCCTCCTTGCTCAGGCAGTGCCTGAACCACTCAGATAGTGTATCCTGCCTAAAAAGAAAATGATAGCAAAGTGTCAATATTTTTTATCCTTTCTTTTACCTGCTTCACTGCCTAGCCCTTGTCCAGAGCAAGGATTCAGCTCCTGAGTGGCAGTGACAACCCCAAATATCATTCTACAGTAGCTGACAAAACAATCTGGTCTGATGGACTTTAGCTTTTCTACCTTGCTAATTCTAGGCACTAGACAAGACAGTGCAGGCCATGTGCCACGTGCTGCCTCTACTCTTTCCAATCCCAGGCACCAGTGCTGTCATCTTCCACTCTGAAACACAAATGCTCTGTACCAAAATCTGATCCCATAAGATCTGCTCTTATATATATATATATATATATATATATCTACACACAAGTATATGTACACCAGTGTTGTCCAAGATATGATGAGGCAATTGCTCTACTTCCCCAACTTGACCAATTCTTGCCAGTGTCTGTCTCTGGTTGCAAACATCTCAGTTTTGCCTTGAGTGACACTTCTTCAGCCTGAGACTCTGGCACTGGTCTCATTTAATTCTGTCTAGACAAATATACTTCCTTCCCTTGCAGTAGACACACTTCCATTTATCCAGCCTGTGAAATCATTACTAGTGTTAAAAGGGATTTTTTTGCTACCATTAATTTACATAGGACCATTTTTGCAAACAGATACTGCATTAAGTGAAGAGCATCATACAGGAACCCTGTAAGGCAGGTAAAGCTTTTCTGGTAACCAGCTAACAACCCTGTTGAAAAATTTCACAATGCACTGTTTGAGCTCAGCATTTCTCCATTTTCTGTCAATTTTTATTTCTTCCTGAATAGCCTGTCTCAGATTTAGTGCTGATAAGCTGATGCATCCATGAGTTTCAGTTAACAGAATCAGCAGAAATTTTAGTCTTTATCTTTTCTGTGGTATTCTGCTCTGATTTTCCATTACCAAAGCAATTTTATAATTTGTCACACTATATATTAATGTAACTTTTCTTGATTGCCATATGGCTCTTTTGTCAGATCAGAGCTTGAGGTATTCCTTGTACTGGATTTGTAACTGATGTCTCTAACACTGAGCTGTTTCTGGTGCCTGGGTTTGCCTCTCCTCCTGGTGTCAGCTGCACAAAGAAGGACAGCTGGGTTTTGTTACTTTTATTTGCATAAATATAATTAATATTAAGGTAAAATTATTTCCTTAAAAGTAGTTTACTTTCTTCTTATAGCATATTTTTTTTGTTAGGCTTTAATGTTAAAAAAACAGCAAAATAATATTTGCAAGTGAAATATGCAGGGTATTTCCTGCACTATTTCCTAAATCTTTTTTTACATTCTGGTGCTCCTATGGGTTTCTGCTGCTATTATGTATTTGCCTCATTTCAGGTTTCCACTCTGAGGCCAGGTAAATGCCTGCCCATTTTCACTACTTGTTTGAAATATGAGCTCTGTTCCTACTCTTGTATGCCCTTGTGGGCTTAGAAAATATGTTTTTGGCTCCCTAAACATTTGTACTAAAACGTTTTCTTTGTTCTATTAGACATTCTGAAATCTGTTGGTATGTTTATATCTTCTTCCATTCTCATAGATTCAATATTTTACATTGATGTGATGCCTTGTGGATTGGCAAACGCTTTTGGAAATTTCCTGATTACCTGAATTTAAGCATACCACAGACTTATTCTATTACCATATTTCTGGTCCTTATTATACCTCTGTGTAGCCTGGTAGCATTCTTGTAATTTTATCATGCTAGAATCAAAAGAAGATTTGACTTTTAAAGGATTGATTTCAGTGTGGTTAAAGATAAAAATTTTATAGGCTGCCATCATTAATATTTTCATTGTGTTGGAGGAATTTATCTTCTTATTTGTTCTTTTTTGAGAGAACTTTATTTTTTAACTCTTGGATTCTGAATTTTCCATCATGCTAGCATCACATTTAGGATTGAACAAAGGTGAAAAGAAACCAGATCTGATGGTCTTTCCATTCCTTCTTTCTTACTGGGTTCTGGGTTATGTCTCTTACATGGCACTTTTTAGAGAACTGTTCCCTAAGGATGCAGTTGCAATGACTGCCCATAAACATTGTGGTCCAAGTGCATTATTCTTTGGAATTTGACTGAGGGCATCTCTTCTCACATGTGTCATGCAAAGCCCAGAACTGTGCACTGCAGACCCCAGCTGCCTCCTGAGCTCCTGATTGTGCCCCAGAGACATCTCCTCCACTCCTGGGACGTGCAACAAGCTCTCAGCACACACCCTGCTCCAAGGAAGGAGGAGCTCCCATGACAGGAGTCTCCCATGCCAGGAGTCTCCCATGCCAGGGGAAGAATGGGCAGCCTTTGATTTGAGCAGTTTCAGCATCAGGGTTCTGGTGAAACAAAGCTGCCTGTGCCCACAGGTGAGGCTTGGGTATTTCCTTCTGGAAAAGGTAAAGGAAGGGACACCAAAGCAGGCATGGCTGCTCACAACAGGGCTGACTGCTGGAAATTTCACTGCTCCTTGGCTTCCCCAAGGTTCCCATTCCAGTGGAGTAGTGTTTGTCCCATCCCAAACCACTGTTCTCCGAATAACTGACCATGGAAATGTCTCTGGGGCAAAGGTGTTTCTCCTACTGAAGCTTTTTGTCCTGTCTTGGAGAAATGGACTCTGTAAAATTGAACAGACTTCACTGATTGGTTTACAACCAGTCTCTGTTCTCAAGCTTCCCTCTAAAACAGGGAGGATGAGAACTTTCCTTTTCATTTAATGGGAGCTGTAAATATTGTATTGTCACAAGCCTAAGGTATTTATGCCTCAAGTTTATAGTTCTGGGCCAAAATCTACACTTTAATTCAGCTCTGGCTCATGGAAATGTTCCAGTGAGAATTAAAATTTCTTTTGCTGCTTCAAACCTCAATTTTTACTTATTTCCTAATTCTTTTCAATGAAAGATGATGAAACAGGACTATAATGACATCACAATTATTTGTGGTCAGGGAATTAGTAATGCTATTTTTTTTTTACCTACATAAACACCCTTGAGACATTTTTTCATATTCACCTGCCTTTCAGAGAGCTGCTGGATAATGTAGTATCCTATCCAGTATCCTCTCAGGGTGGTTTTAAATATTAATAAGGCAGGGAAAATACACACAATAGTCAGGCTATTTTCAGAAGCTCAAAATTGAAACCCAAGACCTAGAAGCAGGAAGCAATTTCATCACAGAGTTTAATGACAGAACACAATAGAGACTCCTGGATACAAACTCTTGTTGTGGATTCAACCACAACAAGAGACTTATATTTAAAAACCCTTTGCAAGTGTTGCCCTGATGTCCTAAAATCCTTGTTCTAACTGACATGACTTCTGTAGTGATGGAGAATTTAAACTGCTCAAACACTCAACTAGTTACCTTCTCAGTGAAGGAAGAATAAAAATGGTAAAAGAGTGAGAATGGATAATGGGAAAGGTTTGAAAGCCTATTATGCAGAGGGTTAGTATGGAAAGTCTCAAATTTTGTTTTGGTCAGATATCATGGTTTAGTCCCAGCTGGCAACTAAGCACCAAACAGTCTCTCACTCCTCTCCTGCAGCAAGATGAGGGGAAGAGAAATGGAACTCTAAACATGAGAAAACTTGACAGATTGAGAGAAGAGTGCTTAATAATTGAAATATTTCTTCTTAACATTAATACAATATTTTAAATAATAAATTGTAATGAAAAGGAAAGTGACAAAGACATAAATCACACAACAGACAAGTGATGCAAATAAAACCAGTTGGCCATGACTGACCAACCAATGCCCAGCCAGCCCCTCAGCAGTGGCCCCTGGTACCAAACTTCCCCACCTATTCCTGCTGAGCATGATGCCAGTATGGAATATCCCTTGAGTCACTTGGGGTCAGCTGTGCCTGCTGTGTCCCCTCCAAACTCCTTGCACCCCTCCAGCCTCCTCTGTGGTGGGGAGGGGTGAGGAACAGAAAAGGGTGCAAGCCCTGCTCATCAATAACTGAAACATCTCTGTTTTATCCATACTCTTTCCAGCACAGCCCCATAGTAACTACTATGAAGAAGATTAATTTTACCCCAGCCAAAACCAGCACATCAGAGATTCAAAGATATGTGATTCCAGAAATGTGCTTTCATTCTCAGATAATATAAAAGATTTTCATTGAAACTGCTTAAATATTTGAAAACTTTTGAAAGGTTTTGTGTATGTAATCCTATCCATTATAATGAATAAAATACCTTTCTCTCCTTTTTTTTCTCATCTTTTTTCCCCAAGGGATTTAAATTTGGCATAGAATTTCTTTTCAACTTCAACTTGTTATAACCCATATATGGACCTACATTTCTCTCAGGAGCTTCTTTCCCCTTTTCAAGACTTATGTCTGGATCAGGAAGAAACTTCCAGTCATAAAGATCACTCCTTCTTTCCTTCCTTCTCATTCTTGTGCATTTTTAAATCACTGTCTGTCTTTTTAATCTTTTTTGAAGGCTTACTGCCTTCCTTTTGAAGCTGGTTTTGTTCTTTGAACTACACAAGAATTCACTGCTTCTGATATCTTTTTTCTTTTAAACTATTCTGTGATTTAGATTGCTTTCAGCACATATTTTATTTAAAATAGTAGTACACAACTATACTAATAGGTCAAGAAAACAGCTCTCACTCTACACATTATTTACTTGTTTTCTTTAGTCTTCTTGGCTCCTTATTCCAAGCATTCATAAAATCAATGACTGGCAATTTTTTTTATTGGCAAATCCCTCTCTGCTTTGTCCTGGTCCCTTGCATTATCCATTTGTCATTTCAAAGTTATTGTATTTTTGACTGTTGCCATGAGGTATTAGTTATTTGATGTAATCTTTTGTCTACTTGGGTAGCTAAACTGAATGAGCAGTCTACTCATTGCATTTGATATAATTCTGATGTTAATGTCAAAATAATTTTGATTTTGCAATCAAAGTTCAGCAACTTTTTTAGCAAAGGCATCGACGTGCCTTTGCCTGCCAGATGTGATGAGGGAGATTCACAATAAAGAAACACCTGCAGCTCCTTCTTCACACCTTTTCTTAAAGCTGTATTTTCTTGTTTCTGGCTTTGTGCTCCTGCTTCTGATGCTGCTCTGCTTCTCCAGTCTCACAGAGGTCCCTTCTTGATCCATGTCCTGTGTCCTCTTCCAGTGTTATTGGCACTTCAACCCTAACACCTTTTCTTTCACTGACAAGAGGTGTTGTCACCTCTTTGCCTGTGATTCCCCCTGCTCCCAGTGGAAGTCAATGGAAGCAACATTTTACAGTCAATGAGTCAATGCTTTCTGGTGGTTTTCCAAAGGCTCCAGATCACAGTCAGTCTCCCACCCGGATTTCCTGATGAAATCTGAAGATTTGGAGGAAGTGAGACCACTTAATTAGCCAACAACTCTCTAAAAGGCAGATGAATAAGTGTGTCAAATAGGTTTTACAGCTTGAAAGGGGGACTGACCAATGAAATGATAATCTCTTTTACACTGTCAAATGTTGCTGGAAAATATGAGGAAGTTGAGGCTGAGGGAATTGCTGGTAGAGTTGAATTATTTTATCAATCTGGGCTGCATACCCATGGCCATGGGTCTCTAAGGCAAACAGAATATTGCTCTTTAACAGCCACTATTCACAACCATGGCTCTTACCCAACAGGGGCATGCACCTGCATCATTCATATATACTTCCCTGCTATATGGACAATCACGTTATATGCCAAAGTTTGATTTGACACCTAACTTTAGATCCCATATGTTCTCTGATACTTTTTGTAAAAACATTTTTGCCTATGGCAGGTAAGAGCAAACTGCACTGAGCAATGGAGAATCCAAGCATGAGTTTCACTTTTAATATTTATTTTCTTTATTATTTTCTCTTTTATTTATTAGTTATGGAAATACTGCAGGTTAATTAGAAATGTGGCTTTTCCGAGACTAGACCTCACCTTCACTAAATAACAGCCTTTTAAAAGAGAGAATTTTTAGTCAGTGCTGGAAGTACTTTTTTTCTGCTTTTCCACATAAAGACTACAAGGCATAGGAGAAACAGGACTGCAGATGGTTCATGGACATGAATTGCAGGTCATAAGCTGTCTGCAGGCAGAGGCCCCAAGTCACAGCAGTACCACAGTGGAGACCTTGGCGTCTGTGCACTTCAGAAACTCCAGAGGAGCTGTCGCCATCCTGGTAAAACAGATTCTCTTACAAATAAGTTCTTTCAGGGAAGCTATGAATCCCATTCTGAGTGACTCAGAGACCCATTTAAGCACCAAAATGTCTTCTTTTTACTTTGAGTGAGGGTGACAGACTCAATCATGGTGTCATGACTGCAGAGTTGCCAGCAGAAGCCAGTCACTTTCACGCAATTTGGTGACAAAGAAGAATCCCTGGCCAGGAGACTTTTTTTCCCTTTAAAAAAATGGCTCCTCTAGATGGCAATACAGAATATGGCTTTGTCTGCATGCCCCAAATCAACCTGATGAGGTGCTTTCTTCTGTGTGGATGATACAGGGAGTCTTGTGAGCTTAGTCCTAACTTGGGCAGCCTACTAAAGATGTACATTAAAACATACTCTTGTGAAAATTCCACACAGGAGCATGGTCTCCTCAGGTACTGGTAACTCTAAGGAACTACCCATAGTCACTGTCCAGTTCAGAGCTTTGAGAGGAACAGGACATCTGAGAAACCACTGAGTTCATGGCATTAGGACCCCAGTTCTCTCCAGCAGTGCCTATACCAGTGAATCAAGGAGTGCAGGGCAGTGGCAGGCAGCCATCGACACTGATAAGTCCCTGGGGGAGATCCCTGGTGCCATTTTGATCATCACCAAACAGATGCTTTTCAACAACTCCCATGAATGAAGGAGTTATCACAGCCTTCAGCCAGATTGTATGGAACCACTCATCTTGAAAGTAAACTACTCTGGAATTATGGACAAGGCATGACCACAGAAATATCTTGCTACTCTACAGGTAACCCTAATATTCCTAGGGCTGGTGCTGTAGTATCCAAACAGAACTCCCTTAAGAAATTCACAGCTTAGAAATAAAATTCAATCTTTTGCAAGACTAACATTCACTCATAAAAATAAATTCATCCTACTTTGTGCTAATCTATTCTTATTTTGACTGAATGTAGTCCATTTTCAATATTTACTTATCACCATGGTCAAATAAAAAAAAAATCATTGTATTGAAATCAGAGCATACACATGTGCATGAATTTATAAAAGCTGATCTACAATGTTTTTGTATTGTATGATCTACAATGATCTACAAAAAAAAAAAAAAAAAAAAAAAAAAAAAAGGGGTTTTTTACCTCT
>VZRH01003705.1:2037309-2047597 GCA_013397555.1 Urocynchramus pylzowi | reverse complement strand
TTTTTTTTTTTTTTTTTTTTTTTTTTTTTTTTTTTTTTGTAAAGTTAGAAAGGGTGGGGGGGTGAGAATATCACAGCCTACAGAAGATGTGGACATACTGTGGACCTGTGCAGTGGTACAGCTATGTTCTTCAACCTATTTTTTCCCTATAATCCTAAATATTCCACTTGTTTTATTGACACTGTTTATCAGTAAGTTAATATTTTGACAGAATTATGTACTGTAACCCCAGGTGTTATTCCTGAGTGATTACAGTCCAATTAAAACCAATCATTTTGTATGTAAAGTTTGAACTGTTACTGCTTGAGCCTCACTTAAAATTCACATGCATTGAATGTCATGTCTTTTTATTGCTTCATTATTTAGTATTGTAATATCTTCCAGAAGCCATCATCTTTCCTGTCTTCCTTACTATAAATTACTTAGTGTCCTTAGAAAATTTTTGCCTCATTATTCACACCCTTTTCTCAGAATAGACACCAGGGAACTCTGCCACTTACCTACCTATGCTGTAAATCTGATTGCTTCTTGCTACCCCCATTTTCCTAACAATTAACAAATAATTCAAGCAGAAAAGAAAGTCCCATTTTATACTGAAGCAGCTTTATTTTAGGAAGATTATTTTATGCCTTTCTTTGGCTTTTTATTGAGTATCTTTTGGAAGTTGAGATGAATACATGAACAAGTCCAAATAAATAAATTGTTATTAAGTCCACATATTTTTTGGCTCTTCAAAATATCCCTGCAGGCATGTAAGGGCTGACTTCTTTTCCAAAGGATACCTTGGCACACACCCACTATTTATCCATGTGTTCATCAATTCTGCTCTTCATTAAAGGTACTACTGGCTCTCACACCATTACTCTACAGTTCCTGGAATCTCCCTCCAAAGACCTATTTGGCTTCACATTAAGCAACTTCCAGTTCTCTGGAGCTTTTGCAAAAGCACATTAATCATATCTATCCTATTGAATTTAATTTATAATGATCATATCAGTCTTCTTATAGATGAAAATTCATGTACTATTTTTCATATATAGAGACTATTAAGTTATACAAGATAGGATCAGTCATTACTTTCTGTTTATTGCTTCACTTTTACAGTAATTACAATACTTCAGTAGGAAAAAATAAAAATTCATATTTTTAAAATGACATTCTTCATTAGCATAATCTCTGTGAAACTTCATTTTCAGTAGTTCTCAATTGTTCCTATCTCATGGGCTGCTTTAGATATCCATTAGCATAGAACAGTACTTTTGTCATTCACTGTTCCGTGTTTAGCATTTTCTTTTAAAGTGGAGAGAAAAAAAAAAAAAAAAGGATTCTATTAATAGGATTTACTACATAAATATAAAAAACCTGACACAAAAAAGACATTCAAATATGTTTTAACTTCACCCAGTGCACCAGCACATAGCCAACTTAGCAAATAAATTATAATTTCACAGCTAGACAAGACCTGTTCTATTTAAAGCTATTAAATCAGGCCTTAATTGAATCTCACCTACCCTTGTACTTTCATTGGAAAACAGCACCCCAAAAATGTGAAAACAATAAAATTTTTCAAATTAAGATAAATAACTTATTTTTTTCACAGGTAAAATACATTTTGCTTTTGAAGATTGGTACTTTTCCAACATAATGGTTATTTTGCTCAATGACCTGATCTTGAGTTTTAATTTAGTTTGGTGTTCATTCAAATACAGAGTTAATATCAAAACCATGGCCTTTGGCCACTATGGAAATGTGAGAAAACTCATGCCTCAAATACACTAAATATTATTTTAGAAATCAAATCAGCTTCTGGTTTGGCAACACTTGCTGAGGAGGCTGCCCCTCTCATCAGAGAAGTCAAAAAAATTAAAGGATTTCCAAAAAATATGTGAAAATCATGGTATGTAAGGGTCATTTTTTCAGTTATTATTTGTAGCTGGAAAAAAACCCCAACATTTAGTCTAAACTATTGCTTTTATTTCTCCTAATACATGTAGCTCAATAGGCACATTGTAAAAAATTATTAATCCCATCCTAAAATGGGTTTGAGAGAGAAGAGGTGAATTGTTATCTCCTGCTCCTCTCCTTCACAGATTCTAAAGGTAGGCTGGACACTGAACTGTTTGATAGTAAAACTTAGGTACAAGGAATCCTACCCAAAGAAACAGAAAGGATTCACAATTTGTGAAAACTCTCCTTCACCCTCCAATTTCCCAAACCACTGGTTTTAATAGTATGTAAAATCAGAGTGGTACCAAAAGCTGTTCCTGAAGTGCTGCTGCAGTCAGGAACCCTACCCTGTGCTCTCTGCCAGACCAGTAACTGACACAATGGCCTCATGTCTGCTCAAGGTCCAGAGCAGGTCAGGAAGAATCCCACAGGCCTCAGCTGCCAGACTAAATAATATGCAAAAAGCTGTTTAATACTCACAAGAAGAGTGCTTTGATGAAACCATCTTCCTTACATAAATTATCATTTGGAGAATAATACCCTCAATTTTGCCTTTTTCCTGGCTAAGAAACTAAATTTTCAGGGGAAGGGTTTTGCTTTGGTTTGGTTTTCTAAAAGTATTTTTTTTTTTTAAAAGGCAACTGGTTTAATTTTAACACTGCAGAAATCTTAAGTCTTTGGATAATAGTTTAAACAACCTTTCAAAAATTACTTTGTGAATATAATACAACCATGAATTAATTCAGAAGACCACAGGTATTGCACTTTTATATTACATATCTAGCTTTTTACAGCCTTTAGTTGAGACAGGAGATTCCTTGTGATGGATGTAATACAGAAACATGATCTATGTCAGCTGGAGATAGACTGAGGTAAGATTACCTGCACTGTGGTCTCTTTTTCTAACACTTAGAAAAAGTGTTAGGATGTTCAGGTTCCTGAGTCCCATCAACTGAGCTCAGCCTCCATGCTGTGGTGATTTCTCATTTCCCATTTTAAACGTGGCTGTCTCTGTGCCAGCCTTGACAGACTTACCCCCAGAACAGACACATCAAAGTAGACAAGAGACAGAAAACATGACAGAGGTGAAGTGTCACAGAAATAACAAGGTGCCCTGAGTGCATTTCACACAAAGTCGATTGCTAATTGTAGATTTGGACCATGAAATCTGGACAATCAAATTTGCTGACACAAAATGTCTCACCACAATTACTGGTTCCATCCTCATTAGTCCTGCCTCCATTAATTCCCTCAATACCTACATCCATCACAGGAAGCTGCTGATAAATATGTCTTGGGGTGACTTTATGGTACTGTATCCTCTGTCATCTGCTTTGTGCCCAGAGGAGACTCCCCTTTCAGGATGTTTCCTTCTAATTTATCTCAAACTGAGACAATATTAGGAGAGAAAGATGTTTGAGGACACAAGGTATTTAAGAGGGAAAGCCAAGACATGCTAATAAACTATCCAGATAGCAAAAGAGATCGAAGGATCTAAAAAGAATTTCACCACTTCCAAAGATGATTGCATTTTTCTGTAGTTCAGCATCCAGAATTGAAATGCCAAAGAGATATAGCATTAGAGTGAGAGGTGAAAAGGACTTAGTGTGAAATGGTGCCAGAATTCTTTATTGGGACAACCCCAATACTCAAATATATTTTGTTACAGAATTTGCTTGTTCCAAAGCAAGATGATGCTGGGTCCCAGTCTCAGAGTCCTCCCAGATAGAAAAGCAAATGGATTCACAGCATCTGTGCCCTGTAAGTGAAGCTGCTGTTGCAGAGCCTCAGGAAGCACGAGGGCTGCACCTTTATTATTGGAGCATGTCCAGAGATGGGCAGCAGAGCTGGTGAGGGGTCTGGAGAGTAAATCATGTAAGAAGTGTCTGAGGGAGCTGGGGATGTTCAGCCTGAAGAAAAGGATGTTCAGGGGAGACATTATTGCTCTCTACAAGCACCTGAAAAGAGGCTGTAGGCAGGTGAGGGTTGGCGTCTTCTCCCAGGCAACTAAGGACAGAACAAGAGGGAAAGGACTGAAGCTGCTCTGGGGGAGGTTCAGGTTGAACATCAGGAGGAATTTCTTCACAGAAAGGGTTGTCAGACGTAGGAACACGCTTGTCCAGGTAAGTGTAGAGTCACCCCCCCCAGAAGTGTTTAGGAATTGATTGGTGTGGCACTCAGCGCTGTGGTTTGGTTGAGGTGCTGGTGTTTGGTCAAAGTTTGGACTCAATGACCTTACAGGTCTTTTCCAATCTCAATGATCCTATGTTTCTATTAATTCCTAAGCAGATTCAAGCCAGTTCCTAATGGTACATTTGATGCTATTTTATGCTGAACTTGATTGTTAAAGCAATTTACGATTTAAAATCCCACTTGATCCAGCACAGGAAATTTGAATCTATCCAGTCATTAATAACTTTCTTCACCCAGGCACTTAAGTACCATATTTTTCAAATTAAATCAAGCTACAAGTTTCTCATCTGACAGTAATATCAGCAAAATTTATGAAGAACTGCTTCATTAATGGTATGCCAATGATTAATCTGAATACTGTTTAAGTAACATTTGAAACTACTATAAAATTAGTATCTAAACCATAACATCTCATAAGAATTTAATCTTTTATATCTTTAACAGCATCTAGAAATATATGAGATATATCTATGTATTTGTTATAAAATCTATTTGCTTTTTGTATTTGATACCACTGCATATTTTTACATAATAATATAATTACTTGAAAACTTTAGAAGTTTTTTCACAGTGATACCTTTACTTGAAGTATGTCAGTCACTTTTCATAAAACAATAAATAACCTCAATTCTTTAAATTGTATTTATAATTTTAACAAAAGTTTCTTTTACTTACTTCTTTATCTTCGTCTTGATCTTGGCTATATAGTGACTAGCAAAAATAAGCAAGTAGATTGCTAATAATGTTCAGAGATGAAAATACGATTTTTATGAGACCCTGTGTATGAAAAATCTGTCCATCAAATACTCAAGAGATGTGTCAGATGAACATCTGGGCTTTGGGATGATAGAACACTGCAATTATGATTTTTGTTTTACCAGTGGCAGTTATTAGAATAGCTAGTTTTTTTGGTTTTTTTTGTTTTTTGTTTTTTGTTTTTTGTTTTTTTTAATTAAAGAAAGGAACTTTTCTGTTGAAACTGAGGAAAGGAATTTTTTTGTTATATTCATAATATGTTTTTTAAAGTATGTATACTCTGTGTGGAAAAGAAAATTTTGTGTTTTGCTTTGGATAAGGTTTTTTAATTTAAAAATGAACCTGTTCAGAAGAAATCTGAATATTGGTGAGCAGAATACACAATTTTGATTAAAACCCTGCCAATCTGCTCCCTGGTGTCGTAGTTTATTTACTTCCCTTCCTTTATTCTCCTTCTATTTTCAGGCTCACTGACCTGTACCCATCTTTCATATGGTACCTCTGACTGTGGGACTCTCCTGACATACTGAAGTAGCTCAGCAAGAACAGGAGAAGAAAAGCACAGTATGTGAAGTGGGGATCCTGATCAGGAAAAAAAGTAATTAAAAAATTGCTGAGGGCACAGTGACTGCAAACTGCAAATCCTGTGATATTGGAACTTTTGAGTTTTAGCCAAAGCTTTTGAAGTGGTCTTCAGTTGTTTGCTTGCTTGCTATTTCTAAAAAAATCGATAGTTTTTTAAAAAAAGAAAATACACTTTCCTGGTAAGTCCTAGTTACAATAATAGTTTCTGTGGCCAAATAAATATACAAATACACTGACAAATAGGAAAACTTTTCTTTTTGATTTTTCCCACCCAAGGTATGATACAGGGTACATCACCTCACTCTGCTCTCCATTTCCAACTCCACTTTTACCCTGTGTCTCTGTGCTCCTTTCCTTGGGGTCTGTTCAAAGGAGCCATTATTCACTTCAGAGAGCTGTGAATTTAAGGACTGATCTCAACTGAGTTCCTGGCCAACACAAGCAATAGCTTTTCACTGTGGAATTCCTGTATCTGGAACATTACTTTTCAAACAAAAAATGAGTCTAGAGACTCAACAAAGTAAGAGAGCTTTTTCATAATTTCCTGCTCAGTGCTGGCAGTTAAGACTTGTGTCTAAAATTGTATTGTCTGGTATTATCTTGTAATCACTAATACTTAGTAACTTCTCTTTCCTAATTAAGGAGGACTGTGGCATCAGAAATATCCATCCCAATTGGTAATTCTGGGGTTTGACTAAATCTGCTACTTACTTCTTTCCTTTAAACAGAATACATTCAGCTTTCTAAATCCTTCACTAGGGAAAAAAAAAAAATCTTCAGTTCTCTAATCTTCATCAGAAGCCTTTTCCTGAATTTTCCAATCCAACATTATTTTTATTGCAGGCTGGGACTTACTGCTGAACACTGTATCCAAAGTATCCCTCTCAGGTAACAGTTCCAGTCATGGAGAATCAAAAGGACTGGATGCCCATTTTTAACAGGAAATTTTCACTTAAACCATTCACAAGACACCGAAGTTAGTCAAATATTGTATGGTTCAACAAGTTGTCTTGTAGAGAGCTCAAATCCTAGTTTCACTATGTGGGAGGAGTAAATATTATGGAAAGACAAAATTGTTGCCAGAACTGGGCCTACCCAGAATCTAAACAGGGTGCAGAAGAGGAAAATGAAGCTGCAATATCAGTTCCTATCACTTTTCCACCTAAACATTCCCTGCTAATAGTCAGGTTCATGGTGTAGTGGTTAGAGGGAGAAACAAAGAGTAAGACCCATTTCTTGCTCTCTTGCAGTGAGATGCCTCTTCTACTTTACCTGTAAGTTACATACAGCCAGTACAGGGTGGTGATTTACTTAACAGGCAAAATGTACTTCTACCTCACACAAAAAATAATACATAGAATTGAATCCAAAATGTGCAGAGTTGATTTTTTTCACTGGGTTGACAGCCCTTCTGTTAAATACTGATGTTGGAATTCTCAAGGATGTCTTGTCCAAAGGAGTCCATGACAGCAAATCTGGAATCTCTTATGTCTGAGGTAGATATATTAATTTCCATTATTATTTGGAAAATAGGTTGCATTACTCAGGGACACAAACGCATTCCTAAAACTAAGGAGAAATACTAGAATTCTAGTATGAGGAATATCCAGTAGCAGCCAAACTTCAAATGTAACCATGGTCTTTGACTAAGGAAGTCTGCCTCTCTTGGAATCCCTATCATTCTTAAGAATATTTTAGTTCATTGAATGCCATCAGGAAAATATTTGTGCCATTTAATATCCTTCCTATTGTATTAAGATAATGACAAAAATGGGTTTCATTTTTAAAAATCTGGTAATCTACAGGCATAAAACCTTCCTTACTTTCATTCACCTTCATACCAAAGAACTCTTTTCCTGTGACTGGTTCACAGATTTCCCTGGTGTTTATGGATCCCGTGGAAAATAGATTTTGTTCCCTGCAGCATCTATCATTATTACAGTCTATCTATCTATCTATGTTACACACACAAAATATTTAATAATTATCTTGCTAGTTATCTTATCAGCTTGAAAGCTATTTTTGTACAAATCAGTATCTCAACATGTCAGCAAAAATTTGTATTTCATTTTCTTTCAAGCACTTTCTCTGAATATGCCAAATGTTCTGGGTGAGATCTGTAGTCTTGTTGGTCTGCTTTGGGGTTCACAGTGCACACGTGTGGCTCAGAGGAGTCTTATACATGAGCTACAGTCCAATTACTGGCCAGATAAAATTGTTGTCCCTGAACTCAGGGACCATGGAGATCCCCTGCTCTCTAGGTGCACCAACTCCCTCCAGAGGAAAGAGGAATTAGTAGGGACAGAGATGTCTGGTGAGTGTTTACTCAATGGATTTTTGTAATCCAATACTCTTAACTGCATCTGTTAGAGCAGCACCAACATTTGCCAAGGGACAGTGGTAGTTATCCTGGAAACCACAGCTCTTTCCTAGGCTTTAGTGAGAAAATAGAACTCTTTATTTGCATTTCTTCTGAGCTTTGTTGAAAAGGCAGATTGTTATTGTCTCCACTAAAGCCAATTTGAAATCAAGGAAAGATTCATCATTAATGCATTGTGATTTAATTACAGCTAGAACTCTCTGACTTGTAAGTGGTCTCTCCACTCAGACTCTCTCAGTTCTTGTAATCTTTGTTAAGTAAAAGTATTAGTTTGTTCAATTCTAATTGTAGATCTCCATTATGATTGTCAAAAAGACTATTAACAACTGGTGGAGAACAAGAAGTTGCTGAAATTATCAAATCCTTTCACTGCAGCTGATGCAGTATCTTCTGAGGCCCAGTGAAATCCAACTTTGCAGTATCCAAGATTTTATCTCCTGTATGACCTGACCCTTTAAAAATGGAAAGGCCTTGGAATGATGTAACCAGACGAAAACACAATTCTTCAAGACATACAACATTAATGGTCAGAATAATAATGAGTTTTTACCACACCACGTTTTGTTATAAATTAAAATAAATGAAATATTTTGGTTTTTTGGAACGCAATAAAGATAAAAACACATCTACAAACAGCAGAAAGGATCTATACTTTTATCAAACTTCCAAGTGCTTCAGTGGCCCAAGCAGAACTGCATGTTAGAGCAGCAAAGTTCTCCTGGTTTGTACACAGCCCTAAAAGCACTGCTGTGATTTGGCCCAAGAGAACAACGCTTCCCTCAGCAAGGCAAGGGATCCAGCAACTGCCCTTCCCACTGCAGGGATGACACACATTCCTAGCCCTGACTTCCACAGATCTCAGGTGATGGACATTCCTGAGGTTGATGTGGACTTAAGTGGAAGAAATGTAAGATCAAAATTGTAACGTGCTCCAGTATTTACCTAATTTAACTGTATAAATTTGAACTCTTTATTTCTTGCCTTTTTCTCAGCCTGTCTATATCAACTCTCCTCAATTCAATCAATTCAAGCAAACCCACCCTCTGATCAGCCACTCAGGCAAGGCTGGGTGGTCATGATCTCACACCACCTGCTGTCTTAGTGGCTTTGTCACAACAATTTTTCACTTCATTTCTGAAACTTGGAATAGGTGATGTGTTAAATTTAGTGAATTCATGAAGTGCTTGATTTTTGCTAAATCTTTGTTATGCTAAGTGGGCTAAATTAGCCCTAAATAAGATAAGTCAGAAGATTTTGCAACTCATCTGGAAAGTTTTGGCTGAAATAGATGTTCTGGTCTGGGTCTGAGCATGTGATTACTCACTGGAACAGCTGTGCCAATGGAAGGTCCTATGTGTATCCCAATTAAATCCTAATTCTTCATCTTAAATAGTAGTGTAGAAAACTGTATATCACAACCATTGCAGACAGAATGGGTATGAGTATTAGGTTAGCACACATGGAGTAATACTTAAAGCAATACAGGTCATCAAGTTAGACCAAGAAATTTCTAGTACTAGACAATATCAGAAGCATGAGAAACAACTGAGTCAAATCTTTAGATGGGCAAAAATTTAGAAGAAATCACCTAATTGCTAAGCAGACATAAACATAATCTTTGCCTGATTTAGATTGCAAGGAAACAGTGTAATCATATCTTATTACACTTTTATAGATTAAAATGTTTCAGAATATTGATTGAAGTAAAAAAAAAAGATGGTCCTGGCACTCTGAATACTTCATTTTGTCCTTGAAGAATTCTTAAAATTCTCTTAAAATTACTGTCTGAGATATAAAAATGATTTTGAAATTCAGTTTCTTGAAATTAGATAAATTAGGTAAGATTTCTACATTAAAATTAGTTGTTTCTTTCTTAGGAATTCTTCTTTTCATTTTGTACTCACATTCTTTTACACACAATTCTTAGTAATAACAGCCACAAGCATTTGCTATGTCATATCTGCATGGCATTATTTATATTTACTGAAATGTCATTATTTTGCTAAATAAAACTATTCTCATCTTGTTTTCACAGAAATTCAATTCCCAGGTGTATTATTTTTAACCTGTGTGTTTTCCCAAGTAATATCAGGAGATCAACCAATGTGAATAGAATAATACATAAAAAACCCCAACACCCCCCCAAAAAAAAAACAAAAACCCCAAAAAAACAAAACAAAACACCCCAAAAAATTCCCAAAACCCAACAGATTTGAGCCTTCCTTGTGGATCTTGTGGATTAATTTCCTTTACTGGAAACAAAGAGTATTTACAGTACAGCTGCATCCATACCATGGACTTTTTTGCCATTTTCTTACCAGTTAAAGTGCTTCTACTGTCTGTATCTCCCTAGTGGAAAGCATACACTTTACAGACCTGTTTTAATTCCTTATATACCCTGACTTTATTTAAAGAAAAAAAAAAAAA
>VZRH01003705.1:1998539-2037273 GCA_013397555.1 Urocynchramus pylzowi | reverse complement strand
TAGAAAAATAGAGAAGTCATTCTTTGCTTCTTGTTGAGCAAAATACAGCTCAGCATATCCCCCTGAGAAAAAAACCAAATAACTGAAAAATCCATATTAAGGGCAGAACAAGCAAGGGAACATTGCTGAGAAGGTATAAAGTACATCTTGCTCTCTTTCAGAGGTTACTAAAATTCAGCATAAGAATGTGAACGGAAAAAAAAAAAAAGGTAAAAGGAAACCAGAAACAAAAGAAATCTGAAAGAAAAAGCTTGGCTTATTAAAGTGCAGCACAGGAATAGCATAGTCTTGTGGCCTGAGAAACAGAAATGAGCAGGGGGCTCCTATGATCTTATGCCATCCCTAAATGCAACATCCTTCACTCCTCTGTTCCCCAGCTGGAGATGATAACCAGGTATCCAGATGATGAACTCAGCAAGGAAACAAGGGATGGGAAGACATCTGCCAGCTGGATGCAAGCAATGGCTTTGTAGAAATAGAGAAGCTCTTTATCCAGACAGTGCTTAAAGCAAAGTTCACAAGTTCTGCTTCTCAAGTTCTTCTCTGGCCTGTCAAGTGAGTAAAAGATTTTATGTTCCAAAATTACAGAATGTTGACCCCACATTATCCATTTCTAAATCACTGAAAGTCAAGTCATGCAGTCTCACGTGCTCACATGTGGACTCCATGTGATTGAGGAATGTGATCCCAACCTAACCACACTACAATTAAGTAGGTGTGAAAGTGCCTCAGCAACCTTCTGGACTGACAGGTCACTTCAGGCTCTCCTAGGAATTTCAGAGCTCTTTCACTGAGGACACTACAGCTATGAATGCTTTGGAGAACAGGAATACACCTGTGCCAGAGGTGTTGAGATAAAGTAAACCAGACACAATGGATGGAGGCAGATTTTCAGTCATTAAACTATTTTTCTCAGCAACTTGATGGACAGAATTCCTTCAGATCAATGCAAATATAAAATATAAATCCCCTTTATGAAGCCAAGGAAATGCAGAGGGGCTCTACTGTAAAAAGAATCAGATTTGAGGAATACATGAAGGCAGGCAAATTAAATTGCTTAAAACCAAATTAAGAAACTGGGGGGAGAGGAATTTCAGCAGATGGGGTACCTTGCCAGCAGAAAGGGACCTGCCAAACATCTCCAGATGTGTTTGTTGTTCCTGCTACAAATTAGAACAACTGAAAGTCATCCCAGAAAAGCAGCTTTGCTGGTCCCCTCAGTTTTTTTCACAAAGTCCAACCTCCCCCTCTACTTTGTATCTGCTGTCTTCTCTCACACTGAAATGTGCTACTATTCTGAAACAGTTGGTATTTCTGTTTGCTCTTCTTGAGCAGGGGTGGATGAAACAGGAGTGAGGGCTGGAGTGAGAGCAGGGACTGATGCGTATTTTGTGGATTACATTTTTGGTGCAGGAAAGTATGAACACCCACAAAGTTCTGTTCTGCTGTATAGGCTGGCCAAGTCTGATTTCTGTGGCTTCCTCCCACTCATGTTTGCCTTTTTTAAAGGCTATTTTTTCTCTTTTATGTATAAGACACCAAGTTTATATCGCGTAAGGTGGGAAAATGCCTTCAACTCCCCAGGTTTTGAGTTTTTCTGTTGGATTTTTTTCTCAATTTAATGGTGTTTAGAGGTCTCTAGCTCTTTCAAAAAAATCAGAAGGCTTTGGTCATTCTGAAACAGTAAAGAAGAAAAGAGTTTCTTATGGTAATAGAATAATACACCAAACCTTGCTCATTATGGACTGCAAGATTTCTTTGTATCTGCCTAACTGAGAAAAAGCTAAACCAAAGGCAGATTTATTTATGTGGTAACAAGGCTGCTCTGAATCTAATCCTTTCTCAGGCCAAGTTCTTGTGTTTACCCCTGTAAATCTAACAATCTCTGAAGAAGTGAATGGCATGTCTCCTGGGTTATATCAGCATCAATGAAACAGAGTAAGTGAAATAGGTATAAAGGTGAACAAAAATGGGTTTATTTTTACAGTTTGAAGTACATTTGGAAGGGCTAAATAGTGAAGGGATATCTTGCTAAATTATGTCCTGGGGAAGCAAAGGGTAGACATATGCATTTAGCCAATTATGTACTACCATCTTTCACACTCTTTTTGGGTCATGTTCTAGTAACATTTACAACACAAGAACTTCATGCCCATCATCTGCTAAACATTTTTTGAGCCCTGCCAGACAGAACCACACTGTAACATCTGCTGATATCAATACAGAAATATGTACCAGCCATTCAAAAGCAGCAAAAATAAAAGCTGGTTTCCATTTCTTCACATTAAAAGCAAGCCCTGTTTCAATGAATGTTTCAGCTCAGGAAAGATTTTGAGATGGGCTTTTCATGGTTATACAAGTCAAATATTTTCCTCTAAAAGATATTCTTAACTATGTTTCACAAGAAACAAGAGAAAATAAAATCCAGTTAAATCAAAATGTGGAAAAGCTAACAATTAAAAAGGTGCTATCCATGTTTAGCTGATTCTCAAAATAATTGATGAAATCCTTCAAGCTAAAGGGAGTATTTATATTCAGTGGATTGGGATTTATTTCACCATGATGAGTTCAGCAGTTGTTATGTATCCCAACAGAACAGATGCATCACTGGACTGTGTTGCAGCATAAATTAAGATGGTAAAGCAAGCCATCACTGCAAAGATCCCATGCCATAGGGAGAATAAAAAATGGATTGATGGTGTGAGATGTGCTGTCTTCAGAGAGCAGCTCCAAATGAGAACTCCTCTGAGCCCATTTCAAATTGGAGAAATTGGGATCAGGATCTGGGTGTGTGTGCCCTTGTGCCAATTTTTATCACACTCTGCAGTTTCCCACCAGGAACACTTAGAAAACTTTTGAAATATAAATGATCATCCTAGAAGTATACAGTACAGCAAGAGCAGCCTGACACAAGGAAATCAAACTGAACTTTGACTTCTGTTCACAAGCACATTTTCTACTACCTTTATAGAGTCCATAAATTTTTTCTTCATTACTGGTACTCTGTAGAAATGTTTAAAATAAATCTGCTACACTTTTTGTCTTTTCAATTTTCTTTTGGATGAGGATGCCACCTTTCAAATAATGTTCTGCATACAGCAAAACTCATCATAGTTGGGCTTTTTGTTGTCTCTTTTATGGGCCTTGAAATTATACTTAACCTCAAGCTAAGGAGAGAATTTGCTTGAAACACATTTGTACTTTTTGGCACAAGGAAGACAACAGTAACTTGACCAAACCTTGAACCCCCACCAGTTCATAGAGTAATTCCAATTTATATTTGCAAATGTCAGTGCTCAAAAGATCCTTGAAGGAAATACAACATGATCATTGGAGTTGGGAATTCATGGATATCAACTACCCTATTTCCTTAGGAAGACAAAGGTGCTAGAAATTCCACTAGCTCACAAAGTCTGTGTTGAGCAAAGGCTGGTGAATATTTTTATTTGAAGGTTCCAGATGTGACAGCTCATGTGTTTTCTCCTCTTTTTTCCACCACAAAAAATAATAGAGTCAAACCTAAATCAGGATGCAAATATTTGTTTATACTTTGCACCCCTTCTCTTGCCTGATTAAGATTCATTCTATTACTGCTTTTACCTGCTAATTTTCTCAGTCATGTGTAAGGCAGAAAAACAGCAGTTTTGTCCATAAGATGCCACAATCAAATCAGTTCAGCCATGTCTGTATGCAAAGAAAAATATCACTATGTCAAGCATAAACTGTGATTAATTATTTAAGCTGTAAGTAACGAAGAAGTATTTTAAGCACAGAGAGTAATCTACCACAAGACATTCCCTACCAGACTGAGTCAGCTTTATAGTAGATTTAACTGTAGCCTCAAACTACTTGATAATTCTTTAGTGTTCCAGTTTGTCAAATTTTAATACTAAATGAGTGTGAAATTTTAGCCAGAGGTAAAGCAAATTTTCAGAACTAGAAAGTTGCTGCTGGCTGAGGGGAAAAAAAATAGTTCATGGAAACTAAAATAAGATCTGATTTTACTGGGTTTACTGTATTTTGAACATAAGAAGAAACCAAAAAAAAAAATTACTAATGATAACCAAAGAATTAATAACTCATAATATAAGTTAAGTCATAAAATACTAAGTCAGTTATTTGCCCTGTTTCAGGTAAGGAGAAGAGAAGTGCACAATGGTCAATTGATTATGAGCTATACCCAAAACTTCTAACTTAAGGATTCAGTGCTGTAGGATGATATTTTGGCTTCATTGAAGCCACAGTGAAACTCCCATCTGCATCTTTATATCACACTGCAATAATATCTCTCTTCCCCAGAATAGCTTATGACTTTACCTTCCCACCAGTCCAGTGTGCTTTATGATAGGAATTTATTATCTAGACAGATTACTCTACATTTTTTCTGATCAAAGTCTTCAAGATGTTCTGGTATGTCAGTATGTCCTGACCTTGTTCTGTTGTTGACCTATACAGACTGTGCTCTGTGCCTTGGCATCAAGGAGTGGACACTCACAGAGGTCTACCAGGATTTTGTAGTGCTGGTGCTTCCCAAATATTAGCATTAAATATTTTCAGGTATCTGCATCAGGAAGAGCAATGCCAGTAGGCCAACAGAGGTGATCCTGCCCCTCTACTCAACCCCGGTGAGTGAGACTGGGATCCTCAGTACAAGAGAGACAAGGAGCCACTGGAGAGGATCTGCAAAGGTGATTAAGGGATTAGAGCATCTCTCTTATGGGGAGAGACTGTGTGATCTGGGCTGTTTAGTCTGGAGAAGAAAAGGCTGAGAAGAACTCTCATCAATGCATATAAATTTCTCCAAAGCAGGTACCAAGAGGATGGTGCCTGACTCTTTTCAGTNGAGTGGACACTCACAGAGGTCTACCAGGATTTTGTAGTGCTGGTGCTTCCCAAATATTAGCATTAAATATTTTCAGGTATCTGCATCAGGAAGAGCAATGCCAGTAGGCCAACAGAGGTGATCCTGCCCCTCTACTCAACCCCGGTGAGTGAGACTGGGATCCTCAGTACAAGAGAGACAAGGAGCCACTGGAGAGGATCTGCAAAGGTGATTAAGGGATTAGAGCATCTCTCTTATGGGGAGAGACTGTGTGATCTGGGCTGTTTAGTCTGGAGAAGAAAAGGCTGAGAAGAACTCTCATCAATGCATATAAATTTCTCCAAAGCAGGTACCAAGAGGATGGTGCCTGACTCTTTTCAGTGGTGCCCAGGGACAGGACAAGGACCAATGGTCTTAAACTAAAACACAAGATTCACCTCAAAATGAGGAAAAAAATCCTTACATCGATTAAAGATGGCAGAGCACTGGGACAGGTTGCTCACAGAGGTCACAGTGTCTCCCTCTCTGGGACATTCAAAACCCACCTGGATGCATTCCTGTGGGAATAACCTGCCCTAGGTGACCTTGCCTTGGCAGAGGTGTTCCACCAGGTGATCTCTAAAGGTCTCCTGCAACTCTAACAATTCTGTGATTCAGTGTCTGTGACTCCACCACCAGCACATTATAGCAGCAGGTATTAACAGCATCTGTATGCCAATGGGGCATTTAGAAATAGTGTGGGGTGACTAATCTGAGATAAAAAATGAAATCTTTGCCCACTGAAGTATGAAATTTATGAAATTTGTGAGTCCAAGAATTGAAACTTATATGCTGCATAGTCCCTTCCTTACTAATACTGAGAGACATCAACTATTGCCTACTTCATGCTCTCTACTTATGGTTAAGAAAAAGGTATCCACCCTTATTCGACTTCATTATTATTAACCTTTGAAACTATTGGTCACAAATATGTGCTGATGGCTTCAAAATATATTAGGGTTGAAAACTTTGAAATTTTCAGGTAGGGCACAACACAAGAAAGTTGACTACAACAAAAGCCCTCTTGTTCATGAATTTCCTTCTTGTTTGGTGCCTAGATGAACTCATGGAGGAGAGCAAATTCCTTCTTTTCAAGATCTTGATAGATTTTGCAGATCTATCTGCAGTGTATGGAGGGATTTCACTGCCCTCCATACACTGCAGGTAGATCTCACCAGGACACCCCAGGCCACATTCCTGTGCTTCATTCCTAGTGCCTGGCAGGCACTGGGCTGTGGATGGAAGTGAACACAGCATGAGTCATCTTGGAGGAGAGGGAAGTACTGTGCTGTGAGTGGGAGGAAGCATTTGGATGAGCTGGCAGAAGCTGTGCCTACCACAGGACGCCAAGATCCGTCACTACCCCTGAACTCCACGGCACCAGTGGCCGAATATAATTCTGACTTCACTCCCTGGTGACTGTGTCACATCTCCCTGGTAAATGTGTCTTGATGGTCTTCTCTGAGCCAGTCAGCTCCTGACTGTGATGTTGGCTTGAGAACAGGTCAGGGCCACCTCTGATGTGGCAAATGTATGGGGATGCAGCTAAAGGCTTTTGACCAGGTAAGGACACTTGGAATGCCTAAGGTGGATGCCTATTAAAATTCACTGCGTGGACTTCAGGTCTTTAGCTCTGTTTCAGGGTGGGCTGTAGCCAGGGTATTTTTTGAATCCTAGAGTAATAGAACGGTTTAGGTTGGATGGGGGATCAAAGATCATCTAATTCAATCTCGGTTCCATGTGCAGGGATGCCTTCCACTGGAAGTTGGAGGACAGGGAAAGGACAGGCAGTCTCTGGAGATGTCTATCAGAAGTGTTTTCCTTGCAGGTGTAAAAGCAGATTGGCATGGTGTGATAACAAAATTTCCTGATATATTAGGTGAGAGCTTGCAACACAGCATGATGGGGAAAAGAATCCTTTTTAAATTATGATAGCTGCAAAAACCTTCCTAGCTGCATGTCTGTCCAGTGCCAACATGTCCTTCACACATCTTTTATGAGGAAGTGCATCTTCAACATTCACACGTCCCTTCTGATAATGAGAGGGGCAAGTGGACCTGTCATTGAGGCACCTTGGCTCAGAGGCTGGGGCACAAGGTGAGGGCTCAGGCCTGCACCTGATCCCCTGCCGTGTCACGTTTTCTTCCTTCATCTGCATCTTCCCATCCCAGCAGGGTTTGCAGCTTCTTCCTCAGACATGATGAAGCAGGAGCCATGGAAGCACCAAAAATAAGCACTTCCCTCAGCTCAGGCTCTTTACTTTAGAAAAGCTGCTTTCATCCCTTGTGGCAGTTTGTTAGAATTAGAATCAAGTGACCTTAAATGTGTTTATCTTTTTATTATGCAATTAGCAGCATTGCAATGTCCTGTGATTTCTTTTTGAGACTTAAGCCTTGTAACTGAATTGCAGAGCTATCCTAGAAATAGACACAATAGGGACTTGAGAATAGTAGTAATTACAAATCTCCTGAGTTTTCCAGTCTCCCAAGTTAATATTTTAATTAGCTATTGGTACTTAATTCACTCCCAGGGGCAGTTCATTTAAACCATCACAAAATCATTTTTAAAGATATTTCAGTTTTTGAATCAGAATATGAAATCAATGCCTAAAATATCTAGAAAGTTCATGTTTTTCATTCACATTTACACAATGCGTTTCAGAGGGAAAAGGAAGAGAAAGATGGTTTTCATTCTATCCACAGTTTTTCTGTGCATCACCAAATAAATCCAGTGCTTAACAGCCCCACCTCCTGGTGAAAAAGCAATGAGAAAACATTTTACTGGCAATGTTTTCTGATGTGGCTTACATAATGGAAATGCTTTCGGTTTTTATTTTGCATGACAGCTCTAAAGCATATTTAGAGCTTTTTTCTTTTTTTTTTATATGTATTCTATCTTTTTTTCTCTCACATCACAGGGATGTTATACTCTAATTACTGCTTTTCTCCTTAATGACTCCTTTAAAATAAATGAAAAATACACTCTTTGACTTTTATGCCTCTCCATAGACGAATCCAAAGCCAGAAATTAGGAAAAACCCAACAGGATCTGGGAACTTCTGAAGCTGTTCTTGAGTGCAATGTCTTCAGGAGATAAAGCATGAGACCATGAGGAATCCCAAAATGGTGTAAATCTTGGAGAATAAATCATTTTATGTCAGGAAATCATTATCCAGTACCATGGATGAGCCCGCACCTGCCCTGAGGAAGGATACTTCCTGTGTGACTCTTTCCTGTGCCAAAATCTAGGTTCCCACTTAACATTTTTTTCACAGTAATCTCCTAATAGTTTATTCTGATACCTTTTATCCTCTTTCACTTATTCCTTGCCTCCAGAAGTGAACTTACAAAATTTCCATGAACCCAAAATAGTCAATAACAAGAAGACTGTCAGCATTTGGGAGATGAAAACAGCCTACATTCAATACTTGGAAGCATCATGAGGACAATGAAAAGGTCAGTGACTTCATTGCTAAACAGAGCATGCAAGGAAGGAGCGCAGTATGTGTGTGGAGAGGGGCTGGATGTTTCACCATGGGAAAACTTCAGTACAAATCACGAGCAAGTTCAATTAAGATCTGCCACTTTGACTTTTCTAATTCAGTCTCTGCTACAACATCTGCCCCATCCTTAGGCTTGCCAGCACCTCCCTCCTCCAGCTACCTGTCAGCTCAGCTCTTCCCCAGCATTCACAGCACTGTGGCTAGCCCTGCAGCACCTCGCGGAGTGGAGACTGGGCTTTGCTGGCTGCTGCCTTTTGAGCAGGGCTTCTCAAGAGCAAGAATTATAGAATCACCAACACAGAAAATAGAATACTCCTGGCCCTGCACAGTACGTGCCAACAATCCTACCACATGGTTGAGAGCATTGTTCAAGTGCTCCTTGATCTTTGTCAGGCTTGGAGCTGAGACCACTTCTTCAGGGAGCCTGTTCCAATGCCCAAACACCCTCTGGTTAAAGAATCTTTTCCTAATATGCAACCTAAATTTCCCCAACTCAACTTCAGGCCACTCCCTAGAGTCCTGTCAGTTGTCATCAGATAAAGAGATGAGCGCCTGCCCCTCCTCTTCCCCTCGCGTGGGAACTGTAACTGCAGTGAGCTCTCCCCTCAGTGTCCTCTTCTCCAGGCTGAACAGACCAAGTGACCTCAGCCACTCCTCATATAACTTCTCCTCATGGCACTTTGTTGCCCCTCCTTTGAACATTCCAAACTAACTTTTTTTTTTTTTTTTTTTTTCATATTGTGGTGCCAAAGATTGTCCCCAGGACCCGAGATGAAGCCACCTCATTGCAGCAGAGCAGGACAATCCCCTCCCTTGCCCAGCTGGCGATGCTGTGCCTGGTGCCCCCCAGGACAGGGATGGCCCTTCTGCCTGCCAGGCACTGCTGGATCACGTTTAACCTGCCCTCAGCCACAACACTTTCTCTGGCATTGCCCTCCAGCATCTCATTCCCCAGTCTATCCACACATCCAGGGTTGCCCTGCTCCCAGTGCAGAATCCAGCAGTTATTTACGCCTCTGTTACAGATGAACGAGGCCAGATTTCCAGAAAAAAGTGAGAGAAGCTCTCATTTATTTAAAAAGTAACCGAAACAAACGGAGAGCCCAGGATAAGGCCAAACCCTCGTGCAACAGCTCAAAACAAAAAAAAAAAAAAAAACAAAAAACTGCCAGAGTCTTCTCTGCTTTCTGAGATGACCCCAGATGTTGGTGGAAGCCGCTTTTCCCAACCCAGCTGTCCAAAAAGGAGTCAGGAGTCTTCTGCTCCTGTTCTCAGTGATGTTTATTGTCTTTTATCTAAAATATTTTGTCTGACCCGCCGAGCTCTGGCTAACAGGTCAATCCAAAGTGTACTGCCTCCCACGGGGCTGGTATTATCTTTTATACCATGAACTATGCATTAGATATTTACAATTGTGTACCAATCCCTAACATCTATGTTAGACACTGACTTTCTATTCTGAACCAATCTAAAAATCCCAGCATCACCTAAAAGATGGATGTCAGAAAGAAAAAGGAAGAAGGACAGGGCACGCCCCAATCCCTCCATCTTAGGGTTTTAAACCCCCCTGTACCAAATCCCAGATTTTCTCCTTTCACCCTCTAACTACTGCTCCTATGCTGTCTAAACTTCTGTGACTTGTGACTCCTCGTATAAGGTTGGTAATTTGTCCCATGGACTGAGATCAAAGCCCCAAGTGCTTTTGGCTTCCTGCCAGGGCTGCTCAGACCCCTGTACGGGGTTTGGGACACTGAGACGAATCTCTCGGATTCCAACACCTAACAACGTGCTAACCACACGTTGCGTTCTTCCTCCCACATGCTCCCATCCCCCGCCAAACCAAAAAACCCACTGCTCCACTGCTAACACCCCTTTTTATAACTCCCCGAGGCCTAGGATTGGTGGGTTTTGGATCCGTGCGCTGATTGGTCGAATCCTAGTGCTTTGATTGGCCCTTAACGAAGATCATTCTGGACCAATCATTCTCCCAGGGCGTCGAATGATTGGTCGATGTTCCGGTCCAATCGCCCTTCGTTGTTTCCATGCACTGTCCCCACCAAATCCTGGACCCCCCTTCCCCCCTTGTAACAAACAACTCCTCATTGTCCCAAAATTAATGAACCAAACTTACAACACCTCTGCTAATGCTTTCCAGTAGTATGCCTTCAAGTGCTAATCAAGATCAAGCCTGAAGTTGCAACACAACACATTAACATGTGAGTAAAACATTCTCTACTGGTATCTGAAAGGGGCAAACCAGACCTGGCCACAGCATTTGGCTCCACACAATCACTGTTCCATTTGCAAGCTTAACAAAACGCTGCATTGAATTTCAGGCACTGTTGGTTGCTCTTGGGGTGGTAATAAAAAATCAGTTGCAGGGTTTTGTTTTAGGGAAAGGTGTGAGAGATGTAAAAGGAATGCATGCCGGGATTTAAGAGGACATACGCACGGTTGAAAGGCACAGGAGTGCCATGGGGTCACAGATTCAAAGGCTGAAGTCCCACCTAGCCACATCCTTCCTGTTGTTCAGATCTCTCATCACAGGTTGCTTGAGGCTGCCTCAAGGAGACTCTTTGCTTTGTTCACCTCCTTTTCAAAGTATCGACAGCCCTTTCTGGTTTGCAGTTTGTTCTGGTGTAAAAAGTAAATTAAGCCACTGGGGAGGAAGAGAAAGGGGGAGAGGATACCTGTGCACATGCCCTGAGATTGAATTTAACCTTTTATCTTGTTTGAAGGGCTGCATACAGAATGGAATAAATGAGAATGTTGCTGGTATGTGGACTTCAGTTCTGCTAGCTTTCAAATACACAAGTACACAAAATATTCTAGTGCTTAAATAAATTGCCAAGATGGGCTAATTTGATTCACCTCTCACAGAAGCAAATCCTGAGAGTATCTCACCTTATCTACTTTACCAACAACATTTACCCTCAGTGCAAGAGCCAAAATGAGGTCCTTTGATCCAATTCAGTCCATATCGGTGGAGGATGAAAACCATTTAGGACTGAAATATCTGCTAAAGTTTATTCTCCTCACAGTGACCACAACACAAACCACTTTCACATCAGATACTGGACTCTGGAAGTGTCACCAAAAATATTTAGGAAAAGACACTGAAAATGAAGGAATTATCCCTTCATCTCTTGCTGGACTGTTCAGGAAGATTGTAGCATTCCTTCCATGCTGCACTTAGCCATATGAATAAAGGAGGAGTTTGTTTTTGCAGGATGTGAGGGAAAAACCTCTCAGGGAGCACTAAATTAACATTAAACCACTCAGTAGACTCCTGTAGGAGCTGGTACAGGGGTAATAGTGGCAGAACTCAAGAATTCAAGGAGTAAATTCAAAGGTTGTATATAACTGAAGCAAAAAAGAAATTCTGAAAAAAATGTAATCATCAGTAGGCCTGGTGATGTAAAACATCTGAAATACAAGTGGGAGAATAATTTATAACTAACAAACTTAGAAACATATATGTATTTTTCTCAATAGAGTGTGTATGATCTTGCAAAGTAACAAAGTAAGTGATTAATAAATTGTTCATGAGCAGCTCACTGCAGTGTTGGACCTTTGAGCTGTGTTAGATTACTACATGAAAAGCACTGGGACTGCTATGTGGACCCAACCAAAGTAAAAATTTAATCAAAGGAACTGCTTTGTGAGTGAATTCTGTTGCAAATAAACAATTTATGCAGTTTATTATTAAACACTAAATACCTTTTAATAGCTGCTTCCTAATATTCATTTCTTGGGGCTTACTATTCCATTCAAAAATGTTTTTCATCACGTGTTTAAGTTGAATGTTTATCTACTGCAATTTTTCACAGAGAAAACATTATTAATAAATTAGTTATTATCAATAATTAATGTATATAAATTATATATAAATGTTAATAAATTAATAATACAGCCAGTATTATTAGTAGGCAAGATTTGAAAGCAAATACAAAGTTGATTCATTGAAAGTGGAGAAAGTATTAAGAAGGATTAGGAGACCAGTGCTGCCAGTAGTGATTTCTATGTCTTTGAGGAAGCCCTGTCACTTTGGGATTTCTTTATTTCCACTTTTGGTTGTTCATTGACTTTGACTTATCTTAATGATCAATTTCTGTCAGCTGTCATTCACTTCTAACCTTGAAATGTTACAGGACTTTTTAGAAGATTCCCAAAAATCAACTTTTCTCTTTAAATGTAATGAGCAAACAGTGATGCTGGTAGAAAACCTAGTCAGCTTTCATCATGGGAGCAGACAGGTTTTGCTATGAAGTCCCAGGGATGCAAGAACAGGAGTTGTGTTCTGCTGACCTTCTTCTTAGCATTTTTAAAGATTCTGTAACCATCTCTCAAGAGTTCTACACTCTGAAAGACAGCAACAGGCTAAATTAAGCCATTCTTTGATGACTTTAAGGAATCTGGAAATGCTAGGCAAAAATTTCACTCTCCTTTCCAACCTGGATAGGGCTGTTTTCTTGGGTTTGAGGAACAAGCAATTTAAATAAAATTTAGGTAAATCAATCTTCGAACAGCTGTGTATCAGATAAAGCTATCTTTCTTCAAGCTGCTCTGTATCAGAACAAATATCCATGAAGTTCTGAGAAATGGCTGTCCCCATGTACTGTTGGTTTTCTCACTGGCTGTGATGAAAAGAAGCTTTTCATTCTGGATTTTCTATAAGCATTTTTCATCATGTTACCTCACAACAGTGCAACCTATTAACTAAAATTTTTGCTTGTTTTTCAGTACCAAAAAGAAGAATCTTTCTAAATATGACCCTTCTCCAGAACAAAATATATACAGAGTCTGGCTTTAGACTAAGCAGACAGATGACAAGAGCAGCATATTTAGAGAGAAAAGTAGCCTTGGGAAAAAGTGTTTGAAGTCCCACTTCCAGTACACATGTAAGGAGCTGTGTCATTCAAGCAAAACAAGTTGTTTCAGGTTCTGAAGTCAACCAAAAACTTCTGAAAGTTGAACAGTGAAGTTTGCATTAGAAAATCAGTGTAGCAGAATGGGGAGTATCTTTTGAATGGCTCAACCAAGAGAAAAAAAACTTTAAATCTTCTCTAATTTAATTTCAAACTAAATTAAAAGTGTTCTGGTAAAAAATGAACAAAGACAATTTTCCAAATGCTGTTAGAGATGTATTTAAGGTATTCCTAAATGGAAAACCATGTCAGTCTCAGGAGATTCTCTCAGATGAAAACAGTTTCAGGCTGCAAGATTCTTACCTAATAGTTCTGTTCTTATGCTTTTTATGGTCTGAAAGAGATAGATAACAGTAGGAGGTAAAAGCAATTAAGTAGTAGATACAGGAATTAAGTAATTAAGTAGATACAGGAAAATGAAGAAGAGTCTTTTAGCAGAATCACACCTGTGCATGTGCAGTCATGGCCTCTTGACAGCTCTCTTCTTCACCCTGGTACATTTTGAAAGCTCTAGGACTTTTTTCTTTCACTCTTACATTTGCTTTAAAGGGATGATGAGTATTGTTGTGTGGCTTGTAGGCTTCATGAGTGAACACATTAAATTATTCAGGCTGTTCTATGCAAAGCATCTGTTACCTCTTTGCCTGTGATTGCTGTGGGTGATCCTCACTGCTGTGGGTGTCCAGGTTCCTGCACCAGCCTGGCTGTAACCAGCAGTGAGGGACCCCACCAGTCCACTACCAGTGGTCTGGGGGAGGGCAGGAGGAGGATTTCACTCCAGATAAAAGGATTGCCCAGATTATGTTTTTCTCTTGATGCCTACTTGTTTTAAAGCTTGATTATCACCCTCTGTCTTTAAAGCTTGCTCCAGTTAATTCCAAAAATGTCTTTCTCTTTTGCTTAGCTCAGAGGAAGCTTTCCTTTCACAAACATAGTCCATCAGAGAAAGTTGTGCTCCATGACTTGGATACAGTGTTGTGAGCCAGCTGCTGCTTTGCCAGCTTTCCTACTTCTTGCTTTCCTTTTTGATTCATTATTCATGCATTGAGAAAAGTATCTAATCAAAATATTAAGACTCTGCCTATGCTTTTTACTGCCTTTTTTTTCCTTTCCAACTTTTCAGAAAAGCTTTTGCTGTTTTATAACAAATCTCTCACTATGACAGTCAAAAATTAGAGAAGGCAACACATGTTCCTATTCTTGAGGGAATTATCTTCTATGCTTTTTCCTTTCTAGGAAATTCTTCTCCATTCTTTTCTAAAAAGAGAAGACTAACCGTGAAGGTAGGTGCTAAGCAAGAAATAATCATGCACACAAGCATTTCAAATGAGAATGTTGGATGATTTCCACTGAAATTTTTCTCACCTGTTATTCTTTCTTTCAGACTCCCTGTGAATAAGTGCTTACTGCAGACATTCTTTTATTCAGAACATTTCCACAAAGTTTATAAGGAAAAATGGACTATGAATAAATGTCCCAAAATAATTGCTTTCAAACCTCACTTAAATGTTTGAATGGGTGAATTAAACTTAAATAGACTTTCTGTATGATGAAAAGAAAAAGCATGATATCTTCTTCTGTGCAGCACAATGTATTCTCTCAAAAACAAAAACCAATTTACTTTTGAAATGTCAGAGTCTATCCACAAGCCCTTACATTCCTTTAGACACAAACAACTCTCTACAAAAGATATTATTATTTTTCTTGCATTTTTTGATGCTGTCCAAAATCAACACATCTTGAATTTGAAGGATACTTATATTGGTATGATCATTGTGGCTCAAGTAAAACATGAATTATTTGAATAAGCCCTCCAATCTTCTGCTGACATCCTGCTCAAACATTATGACACAGAGCTTAGAAAAGAAGTAGACAGATGAGCAAGCTGGAATTAGGTAGAGATTTCTTAGGTACCACTGATGGTAAGACCAGTGTCCACCATGACAACAACTCAGTCTAGAAGTGAGAGTATTGGTATTACCAACAGTAATTAGCCACTTTTGAGTCTTTCAAGTCCCTGCAACACTTGAAAGCTATAACACAAGTCTACCTGTGATATTTATTCTGCAGTACTAGTTGTTCCCTCCTGGAGGGTGATATTATTTCTGGAAAACTTGTGCCTTGACCATGGTCTGATTGATTTAGCACCAAAAAGCATTCTGTGTTTCACTCACAGAGAAAGTGAGCAGTATTTCCTGGCAGAGCTAAGTAGATATTCCTAATTTAGTTGTACTGATCTGGGAAATGAACACTTTTTTTTTTTTAGATACACACTATTTTTCTTTACAGCTCCTTTGCAAGATCATGACCATTCCCCCACTAAGCTCTGCAGAGGTCAAGGGCCTGGTGGCATGCTCTCCTTGAGGATGGAGGCCAGCCTCTCTGACATTGATACAAGTCAAGTCTGTCATTACTTAATCACCTCCTGCACCCTACAGCAGCTCTCCAGGGTCACACAGGAAGTGTGGAGTAAAACCAAGGATTTAATGAAAAGCTGGTTTTTAGCTCTGTTTCAAGCTCCAAACCAGAAAATAAATATTTCTCTTCTTAACCTATTTTAAAAGTGCAAGTCAATAGATTGAGTTCTTTCACATATACAACAAATACAATAGGAAATGGGAATTGGAAATGAAGATTATCGTTCCTACTGCTTCCTTTTTTTTCCTTTCTTTGTCTTCTAGATGAAAAAATTCCAACTACTGCTTTATAATAACAACAAAACATTTGCTGTGAGTTGAAAACTTTGGAGGAAATGAAAGACAATCCTAACAAACACCATTAAACATTACCAGACATGCTTCCAAGGAGATTGTTAGCTGGATTATGAAATTCTGGACAAGTTGTCCCATCCACAATTATGAACAACTTCTGAACCATTAATGCTCTCACCTTCAGTCAGTTAAACCTCATAAAAGCATCCTATAGCTTTTGTGGAATGAGTGTAAGAAAGACCAGTTCTCTAATATGAAACAAGGATAGAAACCTGGCAATAATAAGAGATTTTCAAATAATGGAGCAAATTCACTGGAAAGTATTTATTGATTGTGCTATTCTTTCATCTAGGAAGTGCATATAAGTTAGGCAAGGCTAGCAGAAAGATGTTATGCCTTTCATTATGCCATCCACTACAGGTGGAAAATAGGCTAAATTATTAATCTGTCAGCCCTTTTTCATGTCAGCTCTTTGTGTTCTGTTGTTATCTTCCACATCATCGTGGCAATGTCATTATAACCCAACTTCCTAAAGATATTACATGACCAAGGTTAATTATTGGCACTGTACTGCCTACTTCAAACTAGGTGAGGTTAGGAGGTCTTACAGGCAGAATTATTCAGCTCTTGGTGCTCTATGTCCAGTTTATGCCAGTGACAAGTAACTACTGTCATAAAGCAAACAAACAAAAGATTTGGAGCTGCATGCTGAGCAGAAACAGGACTGCTCTCCTGTTGTATTTCTCTATTTATTTTCTCTCTCTTGAAATCAAAAAGCCCTAGAGAAACATTCAAGATTTACCATAAATCTACGGAAGCGAAGTTTGGTCAGTGCAGAAAATAATTTGTATTTGTGAATGTACTTGTGTGAGCCTACCCTCTGCAAAGCTTATTGCAAACTCATTTACATCTGAATTGTTAACTATTCCATTATTCAATTGTACCATTTAAATTTGTGGGTTGATCCGTGCTAGAAAATCTTTGAAATTTGTTTTCTTTAAAATGTGGGCACTGGAGCATTATACTCTCCAAGTGATATGAGAAAATTAGATTCAGTCTTCTGAGCCTGCTTGCTTTGAATGAAATTCTGCTGTAAATACAAGAGTCAAATGTGGTTGGGAGAGTGGTTTTATTGCGGATCTGGCCTGTTTTGTATTTGTTGCTGAACACATGTAGGCAGAAGAATTCATGCTGCACTGCAGTAAAACTAAAATGCCATTAGAATATGTGTGTGATAGCAGAAAAAAGCACCATACTTCAGGATTTTTCCATGAAAAAATAAAGACATGAAAATTAAATAAATAATCTATGCATTTGACTTATTTATTTGGTTATGGATTTTGCTTAAAATCAAAAAAAAACATTGTTTTAATTCACTCATTCTCATAGAGATGCATCCCAGTGGTGCCTTATAACCTTTCTAATGAACCCCTTCTTCTGTCACTTCAAGACCTGAATCTGTCAAGTATTTTTTATTCCTATTCTATATTTAAAAAGAAAAAAATCCTGGTTTCATGCACAGATTTTTTTCTATTTCCTGTGAAATGTAGGGATTTCTTGTCTGTGACCAACACAGTGCCTTATTTCTTTGCTAATAATTGGATATTTGCAAGACCTGATGAAAATTTGGAGAGGGTGAGAGAGGCAGAATACTCCTGCTCCTGGGGGGAGATCAGTATTAAATGAGGGCAACTATGAGATTTTTCTGAAATTGGCCATGTTTCAGTCCTTCCTAGCTCTCAGTCATGCATAGATATTCACACTCTAATGAAGCAGAAAGGGGAAAGAAGTTTCCTTGCCCTTCCCACTCACTCCAGCACAATTCCACTTGCAGTTAAGGGTTTCTTTAAAATGACAGTATAGTTTTCAGGTGCCCTAAAGCTTTCCTGAACGATACAGAACTGTGAGGCTGAAGCTGTCACATGGAACAATTTATATCTCTGGCTTACTTACACCCATCCAAACAGACAAAAAGAAATCTCACTACATCCAAATGCCAATCTAGGAAGAGGAATGAAACTCAGAGCACAGGAAGGTAGAATTATGTCCTGAAAAGTCACTGATTCTGACATTTTCTTGCAGAAGTCAGCCAGTGGAGACTTCAAATTGTATGCCATAGGTAATATACATTTGTAGGAATTTATACTGGCTAGAGGTGGAAGAGTAGAAAGACCCTTTTAAAATTTATTTACTAACTTAATTTGTTTTTTACTACTGTACAGCAAGAGAAGAACACTGCATCCCAATGTGGTTGTTAGACTGGGGAAGACTGGAACAGATACAAAAAGTTGTTACAAGAATAATTGGAGGACTGAAGTACATGCCTTCCTGTGAGAGACCTAAAGAACTGAATCTGCCCTGTTTTTCAAAAGATGACTGAGAGATGAATTGATTACAAAATTTTTTTTTGTTTGCGTTAATGAGGAGAAAATAGAACTCTTTCATCTAGTGGAGAAAAGCCTAACAAGAATTAATGACTACAAGCTTCAGCCACACAAATGGAAATAGGAAATTTGGCACATATTTTGAAAAATGAAGTTGATTAGCCAGTAGTTAAAAAATCCTAAAGGAGAAGCTGCACACTTTGGTTACTGTTGGATGATAAGTTAAAACTGTAGGGTTACAAGGTGCAGGGCATTGAATCTTAGAATCAACACCTGTGTCACACGATGTGCATGCTCCGAGCCAGGACACAATTCTCCTTTTTTTGTGTCTATGGTAGTGCCCATCTACAGCTCTGCTTTGTCCATGACACCACTGCTTTCTCAGTCTGCTCATTTCCCCCAAGAGTTCCTTGTCCTTGGATGTCATTAAGACTGTTTAAAATCCAGATCTGGAAGTCCATATTTGAGATTTCTCTTCAAAAAGAAAGGACTTTAGTCAAGATTTTTTGAACTTTGGTCCTTCTTCACCTTGCAGTTTATGTGGCATAAGCCCATGTTTTATGGGATTTTCCATTTGCATTAAACCTTTGGTTCAAACTTTGGGCTTGATGTGACAGTAAGGCCATGGCTTGGGATAATCACCCCTGTCACCCCCCAGGCCAGTGTCTTGCACACTTCCTTTGTTACCTCAATTCTCTTTGCACCCACTGACATCTAAACAAGGCAAGGAAAGAAATAGTTAGCCTCAGGCAACAGAGGAAAGTTGCTATGCAAGCTCTCCACTGGTGATGTGGTCAGTGATGGGCTCTGCTATGCCAGGGATTTTGAATTTCACTGTTGTATAACCAGTTTCAATGCCAAGTCCTGTTTTCTTGAGCATCAGCTGCTGGTAGGTTTGCCTTTAGAGTGAACCAACAAAATCACTCTGAAACAAAACACATTTGTATGGTCCAGATTGTTCCAAAGAAACCTCTCCTAAGGATGAGACTGACACTTGCAGTACTGAACTTATGGCATGGTTAGGATGGATGATAGGCATGATTAGGATGGATTATTTCAGCTTTTGGTGGGGGTTTTTCAACACTTTTTGATCTTTTACACATTTCTAGTAACTCAGACATATCCTATGTGCTTTGTCATCCTTGACTGGTATAGCAGGGATAATAAAATTGAATAAAGTATCAAATAACAATGCTGCGTTGCCAGTCAGGTTCCAAACCAGATATATCAGAAAGGCTGTGAGGTGTCACTTTCTGGAGATATTCAAGAACCATCTGGCTACAATTCTGTGCCATGTACTCTAGGATGATCCTGCCTGAGCATGGAGGTTGGACCAGATGACCCACTGTGGTCCTTTCCAGCCTGAATTATTCTGTAATTCTGAGAAAATGCTAAGATTTTATGTTGATTATCCTTCAGATGTTTTTAAGTCCAAGAATTCAGCATTTCTTATAAATGCATGGATTTCCTATCAATGTGTCAGTGCATATTTATAAAGTTCCTCTTGATAAAACAAAATGCAGGATAGAAAATGGTTGACAGTGTTGTGAAGTCAGCAACAAGTAGGCTCACCTATGAAATGATAAAGGTGTCACCAGAAGGGTCTTAATTTCTTCAGATGGAATTTCAAAGAGCTGAGAAGCCAGGACCTGCAGGTGCAGGCCAGAAGAAAACACTGAATTATGTAAAATAAAAAAAAAAAAAAGCATTATTTCTTGAATTCTGCACATGTAGCATTTCAAATTACAGATCAGAGCGCTGAAGATTTCCCGAAAGAAACCAAAAAAATAATATCTAGGGATTACTTCACATAGTATTCACACAGTTCCTGTGGGTAAGTTAATGAACTGCAGCTGGTGAGAAGGTGCAGGCATTTCCAGGGGGTTTTCCTAGTGCCATCCTGATGTCATCTGCTCCCCTTTCATTTTGCAATTATTGTGCAAACAGCAGCATACAAATGCGAGCGCAGCAAAGCTGGGGTTGGATTGGACTCTGGCAGTAATGACTCTATCCCAAGCCACACCTGCTGAGTCAAGATCTTAAGAGGGCCTAATGAGGCGTGAGGTGGCCTCTGAGCAAGGCACAGCAGCATGAGCCAAGACAGCAGGTTGTGGCAGGAGGAAGTGCCAAGTACTCGGGGCGGCTCTGGAGCTCTGCTGGTCACCAAGCTCAGGCATGTTCAGGCACCCTGGCACGGCGTGAGCTGAGAAGCAGCTGTGGAAGGCACTGCTCCATGAACTCAGCCAGCCCAGCTGGTGTCAGCTGTGCAGGCCACTCTCCAGTGTCCTGTGATCCTTGCAGTGCAATGGGCTGAAGTGGAGAAGGAGCTCAGCTTGGAAGGATGGGCAGAGAATCCTGCCAAATGCATGGTGGGGAGCCACAAGCCTGTTTGGACCTTTTGTGTGTTTGCCACCCAGAGAAAGTCTAGGCTATGACTAATATCTGTGAAATTCTGCAGAGTTATCCTCTCAGAATCCCTAACTGGCACAGCAGAGAGAGTTAAAGATTATCAGATACCAGCTAATAAAAGCAATCTTCTTTCTGCTCTCAGCTGTACTTTCATGTTGGTCAGAAAAATGCATTGCATAACAGGGAAGCCAGAACAGATGACCATGAATGTTGTTCACCATCAGACCTTCTTCATTTGTAGTACAGATCCAGCAATGATATCATGGTTTGGTATCTTCAAATCAAGTTAGGATGACTTTTTGAAAGAAGCATTTTTTTGCCAGATGCACCAGATTCAGTGCAGAGATAGCTAAATGAGACATTATGACTGAAGAAAAACTGATTACCCTACTCATGCCTTTTAACCTAATACTAAGTGCATCTTTGGTTTTCATTGTAAACTATACATTATTTTATGTGTGCCTCTAAAATTGTGAAGAAAAAAAAATAGAACCATGGTTTGGCTACGCGTTTGGCAATACCATGTTTGGCAATAACACAAACACCTCAGTGTTCTTGTGTATCCCAAACATAAGGATTTTTAAGACAAATTCATATTCAGCTTATGTTTTGGATTGTTTGCTGTGGGTTTTTTTAAACAAATGGCCTGGCAAAGCAGCCCTGCTCAGGAGTACACACTGACAGAGCTGCAAAGTGAGAAAATAATGGTGCAGAGAAAATAGAATTTCTGTTTGGTTAAAAAAAACCCAGTGAGATTTTTTTTTAACAATCCACCTTTTTACATTTGTCAACTAGAAAGCTGAACAAGGGAAGCCAAGCAACCAGTAATAACAAGTTTTACTGGAAATACAAAATTATGGCACAACATTACATATACTTAAATTCCTCCTACTGACAACTCACCTTTTGACCAATACTGCCAAACAGACACTTTCCTAGAAGAGGTGCCTGTCCCCTCATCTACACCATAAACCTCATCTTAGGGCAAATAATGAGCTCTGGAATTATCCATAGGATTCATCCAAGCAGATTATCCACTTGCTCCAATATGTGCACTGACTGCCTGTGGCTTCAGCCAGTAATGTCCATCTTTCTTTGAAATCTTTCCATGGTTTCAGAGCCACAGGCATGACCTTGCAGAACTTGTACTATTAATTAAATCATTAATCTTTTCATAGAAGATGATCCTTAACTTACAGATATTTCAGTTTCCTAGGTTCAGAGTCATTCATGCAAATGACAGCATGACACAGAAACGCAATGGCTGCTCATTCAAAGAATAAAAAACACACAATTTCAATGAGAAGAAGAAAGTTCTTGTTTTGACACTATTCTAATATAAAGCCTTTTCAGTTCTTCTTTTCTTTATTAAAGCACTAGATCATGACATTTAGATGACTGATGAAAGAATATATTTTACTTTTATTTTTCTGTTATTGAGGATTAATATGAGTAACAATCTTAGAAATACACTTATTAAAGTCTCCTATTCCTGTGAATAGCAGTGGTAGTCTCTGTGTGAGTAGGGAAGGCTTCCTGCACATTGCCTGAAGATTTCATTTTATTATTTTGGTATATTAGCATGATTTGTTGAAAGGGCTAAAAGTGATGAGAAATGGTGACAGAACACAAACACAAAAGGGAGGTGGGAGGAAAATGTGGTGGAGACTAAATGGGCACGGGATTTGTGCCTTTTCCTAAGAAGCTGTGTAAAGCAGATGTGATCAGAGGGGTCCTGGTCAGACCTGTGTACGTGATTTGCTGCTTAACTTTAGAGAATATGGTTCACCCAGATGGACAGGCTCTTTTGGTGTCTAAAAATGATTCAATATGCAAAATAAGCATTCCAAAGGTTCTACATAAATGCCTGACTCCTGCTGATTTCTGATAAAGTAATCCAACAGCCTGACTATGTGGGAACATGCTTTAAAGTTCCAGCCTTCTCTGTAAAACATGCACATCTAGAGTTGAGCACAACTGAATTTGTGACTTCACTGTCTCCTGGTTAGGTCTTGTGTGCAGACTGGGCATCTGGATCCCTCTATCCACAGAGAATTGCTGGTAAGCCTGGCTGCCTCCAGATTTTGCTGTGCAATTCTGTGGGCCTGTCTTTCTTCTTAGGGCTGTGTGGTTATTTATAGAGCAGTGGCTGAGACTGGTGATCCACTCACTGTGAACAGCCATAGCAAGCAGTGGCAGCTGAAAATGTTGTATTCAAGTTTTCTGGTTGTAAGGGCCGAGGGGAAATTGGATTTTCAAAAGGTTTTTGGCAGGAGGAAGTAGTATTTATTTTTCAATGTAACTTTAACATTTGAGCACAAAATCTTCCCAAAAATGTAATAACTGAAAAGTTTTGCGTTTCAGAATTTTGTGAGAGTACCTTACAGTAACTGTGATCTAACTACATTGTTTTACTTTTCTCTGAAAAACTCATTCTCCTGGGATTCACTGAAGCTGGGAAAATCCAGAATACACTGGTAAAAACCATATGATCCATTAGTCAAGACATAAAACAGCCTGCTAATATACAGCAAGGAGATATGCATGTATCAATGCTGTGAAATTTCTAACCGTTAACGACCCTGGAAATTTTTCCAAACTAAAATATTTCTGTTCTTTACAATTATGTTAATTCTTACAGTTAAAAAATCAAACTAGACCAAACAAAACAAAAAAAATCCAAATAACCTAACTGAAAAAACCTGCAAAATTAACTGCTGATATTGTAACAGACAAAGGGACAGAAAGCAAACAGAGATACAAAAAGATGGAGCGATGTGGCCCAGAGATTGAGTTTATTTTCAAGAACTCTTAATTGCTTAGAATACTTTTGTGCATCACAGGTTCTAAGACTAGGAACAATTGTAGAGAGAGGCAAAAGAGCAGGCTGTCAGGATGGAACATTAGTCACATCATCAGTCCATGCTTAAATAATTCCCATGTGTGCAGCTACACCAAGTTAGATACTGGGTCTTATTTTCAGCTCTGCTCAATAATTTCATGAAACCTTTGAAATTAAGGAATTGTGTTAATGTGTTACAGAAAAAAAATGAAACCAAATTTTATCATTAAAAAAAAATCCTTGTAATTAGCAAGTCTGTACCTTTAAACACATGGATCTACCTTTGCATTTTTCTTGGGGAGAATAATAAACTGTGATTTCTTCTATAAACCTGCAGTTATTTGGAAGAGAGAAGCAAAGATCAGCTGTCATTGCAGAGAATGTCAGAGAAGTTTGTGGCAGCAAGCCATAGGGAGGAGGTTAAATAAAACCTCCATCATGACAAGTTTTGTTCACACCACTGGAGAGAGATTAATATTAAAATTAGCAGGTCATTTTGCTCCTTGGGGAATAGGTGCACCTAAAGTTTATATTGATAAAAGGAGCTCTTATAGCTTCACATACACAGCAGAGCTAGCTAAGAAAAAAATATCAGTCTATAGAAGATGGAGTCATGATCCAGCCCTGTTATATCTTCCTCTTTCTCCTTGTGTGTACCTACACCTGTTTCCAGGATGAAAACCACAAGAATTTTCAAGGAAGAGATTGATCTCTTATTGCTCAGCAGGGTAAGCTGGGGAATGTGGAGATCAATGGGATGAGGCAGGGGCAACACAAAAGTGAAGGACTCAGTGCCTCAGCAGTGCCACCCTCACCTCAGCTGAGGACACCACTTTCTGTCTGTCATCTGACTGTCATCCCACTTGACAGTAATGGTCAGATGTTTACCTCACACCTTTCCCCTTCACTCAGTCTTTATCCACTTTCACATTTTCATGTTTTTTTCTTCTTACTGCTGCTCCAGCACAACTCTGCCATAAAATGTTAAAAAATGACAGTCAAATGATGAAATAAAAGGTCATCTGTGATGCAAACAAGGTGTTTTGCCAAGCTTGCCTCAGATTATAATGCTTACCTGTTGCATTACCAGTTCTGCTTCTATTTTGACCAGTCAGATAATGTACCTCCTGTGAAACAGGGTCTCTTCTATGTTTGCACAGAAATCTAGATTGGGCTTGGAGCCACTGATACGGGTCTTTACATGAGTGGAGTTGCTAAGCTACAAAGTTTAGCTGGTACATTAAATTTCAGTAGTCTTTATGAAAAATAGCTGCTTAGGGTAAATAAGCTGCTTAGGGTAAATAAAACCTGGAGTCGTGCTCCCACTCACCTTTACAGGGGCCAGCCATGGGCATGGGACACCCCACAAAACAGCAAACCACAGCAGCAACTTTTAGACTGTGTGGCATTCTGGTCATCAACAGAAGATTCTCAAATGTCTCATTTTGAAGGCTCAAAAGCCAACACAACAGTTTACTTTTCCCCCCCAGAGAACACCATTTCAACATGCAAAACATTCCCACTGCAAGTTTTTGAGAACATAGAGAGAGGAAAGGAGGAAGTGTATGTACCTATAAATAATATAACACACAATCACTAAGGTAAAGAAAACAGCTAAGATGGGGAAAGACAGATGAATCCTCATGATACAAAGCTCAAGACAAACAGTAACTGTTAAGATCTAGGATAAGAGCATTACTCAGGCAGATTATCATATAGCTGTCTCCTGTGAGAGCTATTTCATCTTAGACTGATGTATTTGACTCTGGCCCTAGTCCATAAGTGGATAAATGAGTTGACAAATGTTATTTCTGACATTGTGGTAAATCTTATGTTCCATAACCAGGGCAGCTGGCAAGTTTTGAGACAGTCTGCTGGATTAGACTTTATACACACAAATCACTGCAAAGAGGCTGTGCTATAAAATATTGTTACATCACACCTCTACTGTTATGCCAAGCTTCTTGAACTCTTTTTTTCCTCAAAGGACAGAATCCTGAATTCCAATGAATCTTGATTAAGCCGAGTGTGGGCATGTTCTGGTTTATAAGGCAGCTTTCTTGACTGAAAACGAAGCAGAATATTTCACTCAAATCTTTAATCTCAGCATCCTTTTGCTGGCTGGAACAGACTTTCAAAAACATGTGAGATGCATGATAAAGAATAGCACTTGCACTGGGTACCTTTGCAATAAACTGTGAGCAGTTTTATGGACAAGGAAAAAAATTCTTTTACTGTAAATCTTAATTTAATTCACTTACATACTTTATCTATATGTGCCATTTTTTTCAAAACACGCATTTTCCCTCCTCATTATTTTGTTCCCCAAACTTTTAATTTTTCTACATAAAACTTCTTTGTGTGTGTGTGTGTGTATGTGTGTGCCCGTGTGTTTCTTCATCATTTTTCTATTCTTCCTACACTGTATTTTCTCCTGAAATCTACTTTATATTATGCCAGTTTTCTTTGCTGTTAAACATTTTTAGATTTTTCGCATCGTTGCAGAGTCCTTTGCTAGTTGCTGATTCTCTGCTAGAAAAGACATTTGAGGATTCTTCTTTTCTTTTCAACACTTCATAGAAAAGCCAAAAAGCACGGGGACTGATCAGGAAGAAAGGTCAGCTGCTAACAGGAAAGGTTGCATCACAAATACTCTTGTACTTAGCAGCGCCGCACCAATCGCAGCAAAGGACACGCCAGCATGTCAGCTCTGCTTCTCTTCTGAAGAATGTTCCCTCCTGCTATCAAATCTCCCTATGCAAATAAGACTTTTTGGATGGTACAAAATAACTTCAAATAGACACAGAGGCTAATAAACATTTTAAAAGACATAATAAAAAAAAAATGTTGGGAAAATAGTGGAGGAGACTCCATCTGGAGTACTGATCCAGCTCTGGCATCCCCAGCAGAAAAAGGATGTGGACGTGCCAGAGCGAGTCCAGAGGGAGCCCATGAAGATGATCAGAGGGCTGCAGCACCTCTCCTGTGAAGGCAGGCTGAGGGAATTGGCTGTTCAACCTGAAGAACAGAAGGCTCAGAATAAGGAGCACTCACAGCTGCTTTCCAGCCTTTGAACAGGGCATATGAGAAAGATGGGGACAAGCTTTTCTTCAAGGCCTGTTGCATTAGGACAAGGGATAATGATTTTAAAGAGAAGGAAGGTCAATTTGGATTAGTTATAAGAAAGAAACTTTTTTACAAAAAAAAAACCCTGGCACAGGTTGCCGAGAGATGTGGCAGATACCCCATCCCTGGAAACATTCAAGGTCAGGCTGGATAGAGCTTTGAGCAGCTTGATTAAGTTGAAGATGTCCCTGTTCATTACAGGAGGGTTGGAGTTCATAACCTTTAAAGTTTCCTTCAAACCCAAACTATCTTATGAATCTACCAGAATTAAAGTTTAGATGTACTTTGCTGTAGAGTGCAGACACTCAAGAGAATGTTTAAGATCTTCCACATAATTTCTGGTGACTACAGCAAGAGATGGGGAGATAAGATCTGGACTGCTTTTTTATTTGATTGTTCTTTTTTCTTCATCAAGTCTGATGTGGTCTTGAGCTAGCTGGATTACTTGCTGTGCTTTGGATTCCCCTTCCTAATTGCTGTTTTTCAATAAATTGCATAGGCCTGTGACATTTCCAAATCAAAATGAAAGGACAGGAAAGTGCACTTAGAATTCAGTATGTATTAAAGCTCTCAGTATGTATTAAAGCTCTTTTAGTTACTCCTAGCACTCACTTTCATTTCAGGGTTGGAAGGGCTTTAGAACAATTAAAACCAAACTCAGTAAAAACCAAACTGCTCGCCTCTTTAATCCAAGTTCAGGTATGTTGCCCTGTTCTTTTGAATTTTTCTAAGCCTTCTGATGTTTACATTCTTGTAATAGAGTTTCTCACACATTTTCATATAAATAATAGTTGTTTTACATTCTTCTCTATAGGAGGAGAATTTTGATAGACTGTTAGTTTAACCGGTGTGGTTGGAGAGGTGGCAATGTCATTCTCCAATCCACTGTCACTTTTAGAATTCTATAAATGTTAAGGTCAGAAAAATAAAGTTCTCTCTTCCTGTTCTTGTTCTGATATTGAAACATCTTGTGTAAATCTTGTTATTTCATGTAGCAACAGTAACACAGGTCAGCTGAATTTTCATCACATAACAACCTGGAAAAGAAATCTCTGAATTCAGCACAGGAAGTTTTAGTGTTTGCAGTATTCCCTGGAATGGGAAGGGGAAGGGGTGAATTAGGGTTGTTGTAGTCCAAATTCACCCTCCATTCCTATGGTGCTATGTGCTTGGAAACATGATTTACAAGCAGCTGAGTTTCTCTGCAGCCCTGTCACGGTTTCATCTTCAAAGTTATCTCTGGTTTATTCTTTGACTAGAAGATCTTCTCATTATTGATATATCAGCAACCTCCACATAAATTCTGTGGTACTGAGTGTTCTTTAAGAATACACAGTGATGGATTGATTCTGGATGGAAAGAAGGAAGACAGGGAGAAATGGAGGAAGGGAGGGAAACAGGGAAGGGAGGAAAGAAAGAAAGAAGCAGGTATGCAGGTGGGAAGCTATTTAACTAAAAAGTACCGGCAGTAAGAAACAGCTTCTCATGCTTAGTTCTGCAAAACACCTGAAGTTCATATGTAAATTTGCTTTCATTCCAGCAGTACTAGGCACAGGCTCAGGTGCCTTATGTGTGTGGCTCTTTGCAGGATGGCAGAGTAAGGGGATAACTGCTGTATTATCCAGGAATTATCCTCTCTGTTTTACAGTCCTTCTGACACATTACATCAAAGCAAGGCTGTGAATTCCAGTCTGAAATTACGTGACAGTAGTGATCACTTCCACATCCAGAGCATTTCTGGAGTTCCACAGGTGCTTGCACCTAAATTTGAGCACACACTGACTAGATCTGATGTTTACAAGAGAGCACCAGTGAGAGCTGAGGGCATGGATGACTACTCATGTGTGGGGCACATGGAGAGAACGTGCTGCTTTGGATGGGTGAACAGTTGGCTGATTCATATTTACTATATTTGGCTTTAGATGTCTCTCCTCCATTTCATTGTTGGAAATTTTCCATGGAAAAAGCATTCTGTGGAGGCATTTGCAGTTATAGGAAAACACTGGGAAAAGTAAACATCTTTCATAGTGATAGAATTGAACCAGTTGGAAGGGACTTTAAATACCATCTAATTCCATCCCACCTAACATGGGATGGGACACCCTCCACTACACCAGTTTGCTCAAAGTTCCATCCAATCTGATGGGCCTTTGAGCACATCTAGGGATGGATCATCCACACCTTTATCCACAACAATACAGGCTAGTGTGTCTGTGCCTAACCACTTTAAAAGTAAAGTTCTGCCTCACATCTAACCTAAAATTGTCCTCCTTTAGTTCAAAGCCATTTCCCCTTGTTGTATCACAGGATAACAGAATCATAGAATCACACACTATCCTGAGTTGGAAGAGATCCACAAGGATCATAGAGTCCAACTCTGGGTCCTGCACAGGACACCCCAACATTACACCATGTGCCTGAGACCATCGTCCAAATGCTTCTTGAACTCTCTCAGGACTGGTGCTGTGACCATTTCCCTGGGGAGCCTGTTCCAGGGCCAAACAACCTTCTGGGTGAAGAACTTTTTCCTAATATATACCCTAAACTTCCTCTGTCACAACTTCAGGCCACTCCCTTCAGTCTTGTCACTGGTGACCACAGAGAAGAGATCAGTGTCTGCCCCTCTTCTTCCATCACAAGGAAGCTGTAACTTCACTGAGGGCTCCCCTCAGTCTCCTCTTCTCTGGGCTCAACAGACCAAGTGGTGTCAGCTGCTCCTTACAGGGCTTCTCCTCTCGACCCTTCACCACTTTCACAGCCCCCCTTTGGACACTCTCTATCAGTTTGATTTCTTTCTTGTATTGTGACTTCCAAAATTGCACACAGGGCTCAAAGTAAAGTACCTTGGGGTGAGCATGTAGTGAGCACTCGTTACATGTCCTTGGAAAAAAATCCCTCTCCAGATTTCTGGACAAGGATTTTGTGTGGGACAGTGTTAAATGTGATGAGGGAAGAGCAAAAGATGATGTCATTGAGGTAAATGACATCACTTGTTCTCCACTCATCCACCAATGTCACAACCTCATTGTGGAAGGCCACCAAGTCTGTCAGACATGATCTGCCCTTAGTGAAAGGCAAATTTGCTAATTTGTTGATTATATTAAAACAGTAATGTTAAATAGTAAGTGAAATATTATCTTTATGGAAACAAGACATTTTTATTGAACTTGTTAGTGAAGGGTTGGAAAGAAAAACTGGAATTATCTTGGATTTCTTAGATGTACAGGGGTTTAATATTATGTAATTTTCTTTTATTATTTATATTGGAATAATATCAGCACTATTTATCTTACAAAATTAATTTTAAAACAAGAAAGAGAATTTCTCAAATGCTAAATAAATAGACAAGGAAAAAACCCCAATCTATTTATGATTGCAAGGTTTATTTTTTGTTATTTCTTTGTGAGGTTTTTCTTTGTTTGTTTGCATTTTTTTCATTTTGAAATAAAAATTCTCCCTACAATCTATGCATGACACTGATTCCATAATTTATCAAAAATTCTGGCACAAGTGGACTACCAGCAAAAGCAGAATATCTTTCCCTGTGTAACAATTTAAATTTTTTCAATTCAATATAGAGTATAAAGATTTTCCTTATGTACTTTTGTAAAATCCCATGAAAATTAAACTTTTCCAAAATATTTTTTAGTTTTTTTCACCAGTAGCATTAGTATTTTCTTAGCACTAATCCAAGTCTCCAGGCAAAAAATGGAAGGTCTTGACCCACTCTAAAAGCAGCCCTGGGAGTGACATTGGTCTCTTTGTGACAGATCCTAATTTGGGTTGCTTTATGGGCATAAAAGGGTACTGCAACTCTCCTTTTAATGATGCAGCAAATTTCCCTTTTGAGTCTGGTTGGCTCTGGACAGAGTTGTGTGCAGAGGCACATCTTCCTGGCATTGCCTGTCCTGTCCATGATCCTACTCACCACACCACAGTGCACCTTGCACTGCAGCAGGTAAAAAGGGTAATTCTTATTGGGTCAGACACATAGGAAGATCCCTCTTGACTTCAACAAATAAGACTTTTACATTAGACTTACAGAGGGCAAACTTTGGTCTCTTTTGGAGACTCATTCAAGAGTTCCTTGGGAAGCAGCCCTTAAAAACGAAGGAGTCCAGGAAAGGTGGGCGTGCTTTAAAGCAGAGATCTTGAGGGCACAGGAACAGACTGTCCCCATGTGTTGAAAGATGAATTGACGAGGCAAATGTCCAGCCTGGATGGGCAAGGAGGTTTTGACAGAACTTGGGAATATAAAGAGGATGTATCTTCTTTGGGAGGAGGGTCAGGTCTCTCAGAAAGTATTTAAGGGGGTTGCTAGGGCATATAGGAAAAAAAAAAATTAGGGAGGCCAAAGCTCAGTTTGAACTTAATTTGGCAACTTTTGTATAACAAAAAATGTTTTCACAAATACATTTACAGTAAAAGGAAGGGTGATACCAACCTTTGTTCTCTACTGGATGAGGAGGAAACTTAATAACTGCAGATGAGAAGGTGGACATGCTTAACGCCTTCTTTGCCTCAGTCTTTAGTGGGAAGACAGCCTGTCCTCAGGACAACTGTCCTCCTGGGTGGGTAGATGGTGTCAGGGAACAGAATGGGCCCCCTGTTATCCAGGAGGAGACAGTCAGAGAACTGCTGAGCTGCTTGGATGTTCATAAATCCATGGGACCAGATGGGATCCACCCCAGGGTGATGAGGCAGATGAGCTTGGGAAGCCACTCTCCATCATTTACCAGCAGTCCTGGCTCACTGGTGAGGTTCCAGATGATTGGAAGCTGGCCAGTGTGACACCCATTCACAAAAAGAGTGGGAAGGAGGATCCTAGTAATTGGAGACCAGTTAGCCTGACCTCAGTACCTGGTAAGGAGATGGAACAGTTTATACTGAGTGTCATCATGCAGCATCTACAGGATGGCCAGGGTATCAGACCCATGGGTTTATGAGGGGTAAACCGTGTTTGACCAACCTGGTCTCCTTTTATGACCAGGTGACCCGCCTGGTGGATGCAGGAAATGCTGGGGATGTTGTCTATTTGGACTTCAGCAAGGCCTTTGGCACTGTCTCCCACAGCACACTCCTGGAAAAGCTGCAGCCCACGGCTGGGACAGGAGCACTCTGCTGGGTTCAGAACTGGAGGGTCGGGCCCAGAGAGTGGTGGTGAGCGGTGCTGCATCCAGCTGGCAGCCAGACACCAGTGGTGTCCCCCAGGGCTCTGTGCTGGGGCCAGCTCTGTTCAATCTATTTACTGATGACATGGATGAAGGGCTTGAGTCCTTCATTAGTAAATTTGCAGGTGACACCAANAGTGAGGCCAGCAGGAGCAGGGAGGTCATTCTCCCACTGTACTCGGCACTGGTGAGGCCCCACCTTGAGTGCTGTGCCCAGTTCTGGCCCCTCAGTTTGGGAAGGACGTGGAAACGCTGGAGCGTGTCCAGGGGAGGGCAACAAGACAAGCCCTGTGTGGAACAACTGAGGGGTGTTTAGCCTGGAGAAAAGGAGACTCAGAGGTGACCTTATCAGTCTCTACAACTTCCTGAAAGGAGGTTGTAGTCAGGTGGGGTTGGTCTCTTTCTCTAGGCAGTAGCAGAACAAGAGGACACAGTCAAAGCTGTGCCAAGGGAAGTATAGTTTGGATATTAGGAAAAAGATTTTTATGGAAAGAGTGATAAAGTACTGGAATGATCTGCCCAGGGAGGTGGTGGAGTCACCATCCCTGGATGTGTTCAAAAAAAGAGTGGATGTGGCGCTCAGTGCTGTGGTTTAGTCAAGCTGTTTAGGGCATGGGTTGGACTCAATGATCCTGACAGTCTCTTCCAACCTTGAGATTCTGTGATTCTGTGATTCTGTGAAACGCCTTTTATCTTTCTGTGTATTGAGGAATAGAAATATTGCTGGTCTCTCTGCTCCTTTAAAAGACCGTTCAGCGACCTACACTAAACATCTGCATAGTACAGGCCATGGAGTTTCACCCAGGGGCTCCTGCATTGAGCCTTGTGCTTCTGTATGAGCAAAGCAGGGGGAATCAAACATATCCACATTTCCCCACTGCTTCCAGAATACTCCCTGGCTTTTGTGGGCCACAAAGGAGCCCATTGTGCTGTGCTCACACCTCCATGGATGGAAACTCCATGTCCTTGTGGCCTGGGAATCCCTGTTCAGAATGGCTGAGCTATCACTTACCTTTCAAAACATGCTATCTTTGCTACCTTATTTAAAAACACAAAGCAAAACAAGATATTCTTGTTTTAGCTATATACACATCAAGGCCAAATCACCCATGGTATTTGGTTAAGAGTCTTGGGGATGGAGGCAGTGCTCAATGGCTGCTGTGATCCAAGCAAAGTCCAAATATAGCAATAACCTGTTGTGTGTGGAGATATGAAATCATATGGGAAGGGAAGAGAGGGTGAGGAGAGAGATGAGTCTGAAAGTAATAACAAGCCTTTGGGTAATGTTTAATTATATTTATACTATGCATAATTTATGATAGCTTTTCTAATATACTGAAGATATTCAGTCAGAACTATTGTTACTCCCTCATGGAAAGCATAAAATTATAATCATGCTCATATTTCATTAATAGAAATAGCTTGCAACAATATTCTTCCTGGGTTGGAGTTTTTCTGGACATTCAGGAAGATTGTCATTCAAGACTAAAAAGCTAATAATATACAATATAAAAATTATTATGTGCATGTTGCTGAAAATATGTAAAATTTACAGATTCCACAGCTTCTCCATTTCATTATTCCTGTTCAGAAAAAAAGTGCTTTTAAAGTATAATAAGAAATAACTAAAGTCATGATGCATTGGATATATGTAGATAAAACTGTATTAAATAGAACTAATGTTTTTCTAAAATAAAAATACCTCACTGTTTGCATTACCTGGCAAATTACATTAACCACTTGCATTTGGAAATTCTCTGCATAGTCTCTGCAAAAATAATAAGAAATCTAGGACTGAAAATGAGCAATTTTCCAGACACATGGTGGGTTTGTAATAATAATATTCCATGCATGACTAGCTTTTGTCTTCTGTTTTACATGTGACATAATCAACCAATATTTTCCAGTTATGATAATGAAGCACACCTTTGGAGATAAATTATATGAGACTGAAAAATAAAATTGAACTGAAAGGGAGGAGCGGATGAGTCAGGAAATTTGTAATGGTGATATAAACCAATGTTCTGCATAAACCAGGCAAAGTTACCACATAAGGCAAATACACAGTGATGGAGGTGAGCGTGGACAAGTGCTCCCTCTCTGCCTGAGTGGATGAGGATTGCTCCACTATCTCACACTCAGCCTTCTCTGCAGGGGTTCACACCAGCCTTCTAAGGGCACCAGCAGATACACAGCCTCTCCAAAGCCTTCATTCACCTTGTGTGGCACTGGTTCACAACTGACTGACTACCTGTAAGTAATAGCAGCTAAGTTTGCAGGCAGCCTGCAGCATGGTTCCAAGAAACATGAACTGTCCATTTATTTCAGCTGTCCGGGAACATGTGTCAACACTGGGAATGATTTCATTTCCTGAGAAGAAAAGCGGATTTCCAATTTGCACAAATTACTGTAAGCAAACATGTCATTCTGAATGACCATTAGGAGACTCTGTCACCACATATTTTCCCATTTCAAAAAAGAAGGGGAAAAGACCAATAACTTTTTCAAGTACAGAAAGGAGAAATGCAGTTTTAAGAAATCACTGGATGGAAACAGCAACATTGTCATATTTACACTGTGTGAGCAGTAGTGACCCATGAGGTCAGAGCTTATTTTTTTAATTTGTCACTGCAAATAGCACCTTCTAGTTTCTACCAAGCCTCTCTGTGGCCAGAAATGAACAGACAGACTTGCTCAGTAAAATGCACAAACTGCATCCAAGCGCTCTTGGTGTGTATCATGTCCACATCACAAACTGTTGAGGCAGCAGGTAGACAGTCTCTTTAAAATGTGGGTCACAGAAGGGGGTGTGGAATATGCAGACCTGCTACTGGCATCCTCATTCTTTCACATTTTTGTCTTCATCAGAGGCAGCATATTGAAAATAATTCAAGAAGGGCCAATATAAAAAGACTTTGAAAGGTGACCTCCAGTAACTTATTTGTTATCTCTTACCTTCCTTAATCATCTTTATGGAAGGATAATGTTTACCAAATCATTTCAGTTCATAGTCCAGTAGTAAAAAGATGCAGCTTAAAACACTAAAGAAGGTAAATTTTTGCTGAGGCCTCAGAGAGTGAACTGCAGTGGCTGGGATTTAGGCATTCCTTCAACTGCTCTGGTTTCGGAGTTGGATGGTTTCCTTCCTCAGGAGGGCAGGCTCTGGGACTGAGGGGAGTTTCTTATGGAGAGCCCCTTCTTAGACAGCACAAGTCAGAGACCTGAGCCTCTAAAATAACTGCTAACACATCTCAATTCCTTTCCACTCAAGGACATTGGAGGGATCACAAAAGGAGCAACATGGACCCAAAACTTTATAAGGAAGATTAAGAAAAACCTGTTAAATGAGTCAAATTATTCCATAGTTAAAAATAAAGCAGCTGACAAAGTCAATTATGAAAAAAAATCCCATTCTGCAAATCAAGTTTGGAGTGGAATTAGGAGGCACAAACAAAAAGGGAAGGGAGGAGCAGAAGGGAGACCAGAAGTTATCTGACATGATTAAATGGTAACTTCCAAATATCAAAATGAGTCAAACAAAAATCCTTTATTATATGACCCTAATGAAGCTAATAAACAGAAAGCTAAGTAAACAGCTGTTAAAAAACAAGAAAATTAGGAAGGCCAAGATGAATTCCAAAGAATAAATAGCTAATGGTTTGAAAACAAATGAAAATCAGGGTGTCTGAAAGAGATCAATAATTGCACTGAATCATCAAGGGCTGAAGTGTTCTGTGAAGGAATATAAGCGTATGAATGAGAGCCTTAGCAGTTTTTTTGTAGAAGTTTCATGAAGGAGACTTCTGGGTGAATATTTACCTTGAACTTGTTATTTCCTGGCATAGAGAGGGAAACATTTTTAGATATTGAAATGTCAGGAAAATAAATATTAACTTATTGAATGATAAAATTTTCATACCTGAAAATTCTAAGGGACAGTAATGGAGGGAGAAAATAATCTACAAAAAAATGCATTTTTTCTTCAAAATAACCATTCTTCCAAAACAGAAGGTAATAAATGTCATATGTAAACAACTGCAGCCAGAATAAAAAATTGTCTGGAGGGTATCTCAGGAGAGGGACCATCCAGCCTGACCCTTGCAAAAGTTAAAACACCCTACTCCCTTGGAGTTTTTTGTATGTCATTAGTGTAGTGGATAAAGGAAATACCAATAACAACATATATATTAAGACACATCACTTAGCATTTTGAAAGGTCTTTGATAATTATTTTGAGAGTCTATAGGGGAAGAACAGGGCTGAGTGCTACTCAGTGCCACGGCTTTGACTGACTAAGGTCAGGGTGAGCCTTGGGGAATTTCCCCCCTTTCTGCTGGTGAAATCTGCTGCAGTTTCTGACCACCGGGCCTGGCACACCGAGGGCAGGTGTGACTGCACGCGCCTTGCACTCATGAATGTCACACATTGCCAGCTCTGTCCAGCCTCGAAACTCTCTGCCGACCAAAAAGTGCCTTCAAGTCCGAGGCAGCTGGAAGTCCCAAGAGCTTAGGAAAATCCACTCGTGATTTACCAGCTTCAGCGTGCTCTCCCAGACTGCCAACTGTGGGGATGAACTGGGGGCTTTAGGGGGTCCACACCGGCTAGCTCCGGACCCAGGGCCCCTGGCTCAATCCCTCACAGACAGAAGCAAAAGATGGAGGGGCCCTTTCCCTGCAGGAAGCCATGTCCTATTTTATTTCCTGGGCAGGAGACACCCCGGTGATCCAGGTGACCTTCCCTGTGGGAAAGGGGGCGTGGCCTCATCCCAGGGAGGAATAGAAAGGGGGCGGAGAAAGGGGAGCCGTAGCCAATGGGATACAAGGGAGGGGTGGTGAGGGGAGGGGCAAACCAGGAAGAGACCACCAGCCCTGAGGCCTGGGGGGGGAAGGAGGAGGAGGCCGCCATGTGGTACAAATGGTGTGAGCAGTGCAAACCCCAAACAGCCAGTGCAAAACAGCTAAATAACTATTTAGTGCAATACAACCGTCCAGAACACATCTCTGTGGTTAGTCAGAGTTTTCCTCCAATAATCCAAATATCCTTGCAGAGACCAGCAAAGGCACTGCTCTGACTGACAGATACGTGTGGGCCTGTGGGGTCTGGGTACGCTGTGTGGTGAGAGATAATAAAAACTGAAATATAAAAATGAAATATATTCCTGGTAGCAAAGTACAGCACACTGCTGCACCTGCAGCCCCTTTACCCATTACCTCTAACAAACTCGAGCTGATCTCACTTGCCTGCAGTAAGATCTGTTTGTTCATTCCCTGGCCTCTTTATGCATAATTGCAATCCCACAGAGACTGGATGTTTTACTAAAGACATTAAATGTGACCAGCAATCTCCATTAGTGTAAGAGACCACACGGAGTTCCAAAGTGCCTTACATTACGGCATTACTCCATTAAGGGCACTACTCCAATAGCTGAGGTTAAACTTCTCTGATGTGTTTGCTTACAGAATGGCATGAACAGGGAGGGACATGATTTCCAGGAGAAAACCCTCCTCTGTTTGTGTGGTCTCTGGACCAGGGCCGCTTCCCCAGCCTGGCACAGTGGTGTTTGATTTCCAGCGTGCAGCTGGGACAGCAGAGTTCCTCACAAACCTTGTGGCCTAGGAGTTGGGGTCACTGAGACCTTGAGAGCATGTCTCAAATGGCAGTATCCCTGTGCTTAGGGAGATGGATTGTGTTTAATAAACTGAATTTGTTAAGTACATCAATAAATCATTTAGTTATCATTTAGTTTAGTGGATGTTAGACCTCTCTTTAGGTATCCAAATTTGAAAATTTTACTTTAACAAAATTTGTGGATTATATCAGTCATTATTGAGAGTCTGTTTGGGCAGATCAAAAGACTTCTCACAGAATTATTTTCAAAATCAGCCTGGAATATTTTTGGATATTCTGTATAATTGTTTAAAACAAGGATAATATTTATTGTTCAGACTAACAGACTTGCAGTTTCCAAGTCTTTTTCTCACAATGGAAGTAGAAAATGTTGTCATGTTGTCTAGTAAAGATTTTGTCAACAGTGAAAAGATCACAGTTAATAAATAACACTTTGCAAAATTATGTTTCTGATAACACTGGAACCTGCCTGAAAACCAGCTAATAAAAGTTTGATAAAATTAGGTGGGTAGTTTAATTCTGGATATGTAGGATGGACTTCAGCTGTGTTCACCACTTTAGTTTATGCTAAACTTATGCAGATCATAAAATATTTAAAAACCTGTTTTAAAAATAACTAAAGTTCCTAATTCAGTCAGTGGAGAAACATAGTGTTTTTGAAGCAAAATTTCTGTGTTCACTTTCAGACTCCTCCTTTTTGTGTGGTACTGTGTTTCTCTCGCTGCCTATGCAAGCACTAGAGATAACCAGGTCATGTGCAGAAGTTTACAGTAGGTCAGCTGAGCCTCATCCATACTAATGAGTGTATTCAAACCTCCTCACACTGGGCATCAAACTCAGTTGTCCATTCCAGGAAATCCTCCTGCCTTCAGGCTCTATACACAAAGAGAGAAGAGTCATCTATTCCCACAGGCAATGCAGAGCTATAGCCCAAAATGTTGTCCAGTACCAAGACTCCAACCATCTTCACAGACCTTTTCACCTCCAGGGAAAGCTGTTCTACCTCAGGCAGCTGGGTACAGGTGCCTGCAGTCAGATGATGGGACTTCTTCCAGAGGTGGCAATTTCAAAACAAGGACTATTTCTTCCTTATTTTTACCCCAGAGGTGTCTCCTCTTTTTTTTTTTTTTTTTTTTTTTTTTAGTTATTCCTGAAATTTCTCCGGGGTTTTT
>VZRH01003705.1:1961812-1998524 GCA_013397555.1 Urocynchramus pylzowi | reverse complement strand
TTTTCCCCTGGGGGGTTTTCCTTTTTTTTTTTTTTTTTTTTTTTTTTTAATTACTAGCTGAACTTCTCCAGGGATATTTGATCCAAATATTTCACAAGTATTTCATCCTATTTGAGTTTGGGTATTATGAAATGGTAAAGTAGAACTTACAATAATATATGAATAGAGTTTTGTTTAAGAAGTTTTATTTCTCTGGTTGTACCACTTTTCAAAACTTTTTCTCTTTCTTTTCTGATGTGTAATTTGGAGATTTGTGAACCTAGCACTGGAAACAGAACAGGACTTTGGGAAAGAAATCTGCAGTACATGTTTGTTGCACTGATAGTTTCTTGCCTGCAGCTGCAATTGTTTTCCAAAGTACATCTCCTGTCTTACAATTTTCTTACCTGCAGTAGCAAAATAGTCATTTAAAAAAAAATAAAAAACCAAACAAACCACCACAAATCTCATTTATTTTGTTCTGACAATCTCATCTGCTTAGGTCACACAGTGCCACTGGCCATTGCTCACGTCCTTGTTAAATCATTGGAACACAAATTTGAATGTTGTGTGGTATTGCCTGGAAAAAATCATTTAGAACATTGAAGTGGAGAATTCCTCTCTGCAGTAAAGGTGTAAGCAGCAGGTACATATGTGAGAAGGTTCAGGGAATGAATGAGTATGGTTTAAATCTGAGATCTCATTTGATACCAAATAACAAGTTTTGAATAAAGCAAAATAAATAATCTCTGTACAGTTTACTTTTGAAATGCTCTGACATAGGTCAATGGTATACTAAGAATATTTTTTCTCTCCAAAGAAAGAGTTTATGTCTGCAATAAGTCACTACATACATTGATTTACAATTTTTTTTTTTTTTTTATTGCTGTGTTTGTCTTTACTTAAATTCTTACCCTGCAAGAAGCATTTTAGCAGAAATAAATAACAGATGCCCTTTGGCCAAACTGTTTGTAAAGTACACTGACAATGTAGTATGCCCTTCACCAGAGAGGTATAACAAAAAGTAGTTGGAAATATTATATGGATTCTAGGTCTGTTGGGTACATATAATCACATTTTCTTAGTTTTTCTTTCTTTTGCATTTAATTCCATTTTTAATATTTGCTGCCAGGATTAAAATGAGGCTGCTTTCTCCCAGATTGGAAATTTCATCCTTTTTGTACACTGCTATTAGATTTCAGAGATTTTATTAAAGTTTTCATTAAGGAATATGCAGTAATGAAAATGTGAAGGATTCAGATGATCAGCTCACTGGAGTGAGCTGTGACTCACTCCAGGGGGTGATTGTGACTTTGGACATTTTACTTTGGGGAGTGTGATTTGTTTCCCTGAAAAGGGAACTTGGATGATCAGTGATGCCAGATAGGGCATCAAACACTGGAAACTCACTGGGGGAGGATGAGCTCAGTGAAAATGGTGAAGTTTATGCAAACCTCTGGTCACAAATAGTGTTTCCAGGGTGTAATGCTGAGGCTGATGTGGTTTTGTCTCTTCTAAAAGAGCCCAGTTGGGGAGAGGGAATGTACTCATTGCAAGCTGGTAGATGACACTAAATGGAAGAAACCCCATTTGGGCTCCCCAGACACTGACAAAGAGCAGCAAGTTGAGCAGAGGGCCATCAGGATGTCAGGAGGCTGGAGACATGGGGATGGGATAGATATAGTCCTCACAATAACAGCAAATGGCATTTCTCTTTTCTGTTGCTGTAAATGATTGCCTGACAAATCTTTACTTTTATAATTTCTCTTCCTTAAAAAATAAAAAAAAAAAAAGTAAAAAAAGTGGCAAGTGGAAAAGAATGAAGACATGTGAGAAGAAGAAACCTAATGCACTGTAAGAAGGTTGTACTCACAAAGGAGGTATTTGGTTCAGCATGGTAAACATACCTGCCATGGCCTGTTAATTTCTCAGTCATGTCACTGGCCATGAATACAGCAGGGCTGTCAGTGTTCCACCTCTCCCTCTTTCAGGATATTCAGAAACTTGGGCGGGGGCATTCAGCTTATGATGACCCAAGAGTCTGTGATGTGCTCTTGCACTGAGGTTACACCTGAGACAGCCTAACCAAAAGTACATAAGGCATGCTGCTGGCTCCAAAAGCTGCTCAGTGCCTTTGGCATCACACACATGAGGTCAGGAAGGCATCACTTAATTGTGTCTGTCTTCAAGCCAGGATGAAGTGTTGCTTTCACAGAACTCTGGCAGTATTTGTTGGCATTTTCTATAGAAAGCAGTGCAGCTAAATCATCTCTCTTACACATCCTGAAATTTAGCCTCACAGAAAGGTGAAACTGTGCTTTTTCTCTTTTCTATATTGAGTTGCATCCCTATGTACATTTTTATAGATCTGTTTTTATAAAGTAGAATCCTCTCAAAAGTTCATAATGTGTTCATTATCAGAAACTCATGGTTGGACAAGCAGACAGAAAAAATAAAGCTGGAAACCAGGTCCAAAGACCCTTAGCAATTTATGTTTCTAAATAAGAATAAAAACATAATAATTTCTTAGATATCAATATAATCTTCTGCACAGTTGAAGTTTGTTTTGCTTGAGCATTAATGTCTGTACATGATGTGGAGCATTGGAGTCCTAAGCCCAAAAAGTCTATGACCTGAACCACCTATAGACTTCTGGTAGACACAAACTTTCCCTTGATATGGTTTATACTTATCAGTCCTTACAGTAGAAGCAATTAAACGAGAATAACTTTCTCCCTTCCTGGTCTGTACAGAAATAACTTTAATGCAGAGTGATGAATGCTTGAGGGTACAAAGTGAAGCACTTAGAAATAAGGAAACATTGCAGTCAATATGGCCCTGGGAACAATGATTTGTGTATAAGCATTACAACACCATATTTAAATACCTGATCATGAATTATTTTGCTTCTGTGTCCTTGAATTGAGACAAACTCATACAGGAGAATAATTTGTTGGGCTTTTTCTGAGAACCTCCTTTGCTTTCTGCAGCAGAAAGGCAGTTTCAGTAGGATGACACGCAGAACTGAAGAACTGGATTTTCCACTTCCCTGTGCTATAAATTTCATGTGATCCTGGACAAAGCCACTTCAGAAGGCATTGTTCTCTGAGCTCCTCTTTTTACTGGGAAGGAGTCAAACAGTAGACACCAGGGTCTAATTTACTCAAATGCTGAGTGCTCACAGCTGCTACTAAAATCAATTTAACGGAAAAAACGAATAAAATAATCTAAAAATCTCAGATGAGGAAGGCATTAAATGTCTCCCTTGGCCTGATAGTCAGAAGACAGATGAGTCTAGAGTATCTGCAACACCAGCACTGGGGCTAGGTGCTTGCTATGCCAGTCCCTTTGAACTATAAACACCTGACCAGAGCACAGCAGAGGTGTCTGGGGTCCGGGAATCTGAGATAACCTCTGATCTGCAGAAGAGCCTCAACAGAGCAGCAAGAATTCTTGTGTGGGTCCCTCCTCTTTCCAAAACAACTTTCTTCTGTATTATAACAATTGACTTCTGCCCTTTGCCTCTGCCCATGTGAATGACCATGTGATAGCAGATCAAGGCCAAGCTGGTCTTCAGATGTGCAGGCTGGTACTCTTGCATCAGGACTAGGAAATAAATCTTCATGAGGGTTTGCACATTGCTCTGAGATCATCTGAGCTCCTGCTGTGGTGTAGCCTTCAGAAAGAGGAGTTTAAGGCTGCAGAGAGGTAGTTGAACTCCAGAGTTGAGAACTACTCTACTGCACTAGTCTCTACTGGGGGTAGGTTTAAAAATGTGAGCAAGAGAGCACTCAGGGTTAGAATAAATGCCTGGAAGCAATAAAATCTTATCTTTCTGCTGAAAAATTCTCTCTGGTAGGATTCTGTTTAAAGCCTTGTTGGCATAAAAATAAGGGTAATTGCTATATTTTATCTCTTTTTTTAACCCACTTTCTGATTTTCATAATAGTACATGTTCAGTTTGGAATTTAACTGTCTCATCTGACTGGTTAGTTATAAAATAACCATTAAAAGCCCAGCAAGCACTTATGCATTTTTGTCTTCTCAGACTCTGTGGGAGTTGTCAGACAATAAACTTACAGAATTTTGATCTTTAGCTTTATCTTTGCTGTTTTATATTTGTTTCTCCCTGGGTTTTATTCACCTTCCTCCTTCAAATGTAAAAATTAAGTTGATCTCTCCAGAAATGAGTGAGGCCATACTGCTTTTACTTTGCTACTAATGAAAAGTATGCCCTCTCCTAAGAATTCTGTGATATCACTCCAACAGCTACTGTGAAAGAAATCTCATGAGAAGGTTTTGCAGTTTCTGGAATCCCTTGCTGCATATCCCAGAATTGCTAATGTACCAAAGAGCTGTTGCTCACATGGGACATATGATTTCATTTCACTATCTTTTCCTCCCTATAGATCAGAGCTCAAGGGTGGCAATTCTTGCAAGAGTTTGACAAAAGGTTCAGTTCACCATGGCTCCTAAAAAAGCATTCAAATGTTGAGGTTCATGCAATTAACTGATTTTTTGGGCTATGAGCTACAAATGAAGGAGATGACTGAATTTGTGAATAGAAAGAATCCCTGTAGGACAAAATGGTTTTTAGTAAGAGGGAAATGAAGCTGGTCCTCCAAAACCAAGGATTAATAAAGAGCAGGCAAGGAACCTTAGCATACCTTTGTGGGGAGATTGAGATCTGATGCCACATGTGGGTTAAAGAGTGTAGATGTATATTTGTGTGTGTTTGTGTGTGTGTGAATCCATCTGTGCAGGCTCCTCCTGTGTCATGGAGGAGAGGAGAGACCCTCTCTTGTACATAGCCCCACTGAGCACCACATCCCTTCCCAGCCTTCCTGCCAGGATGTAATGAGAAGAGCAGCTGAACCCTCCCTGGCACTTATCTTAGCACATTGCTGAGCTCCAGCATGAATAACCTGTCTTCCTTACCACTGAGGATGATTTTGTCCACCCTTTTTTTCCTATTTACATTCCCAGGATCTTAAACACAATAGTGTTTCCTTTGATTACTCACAGCTGCCTAATCAGCCTTGACATTACATGTCCTACTTTCCTTTTCTACCAAAGGAAAATGAACAACCAGCCTTTCCTTGCATCATAGGCCAAACATCAGAGACTACAGCTTTACATGATTTTCAGATAATAGTTCTCCCCTTATCTGGCTCCCCACTTCTCCAGACTGTAGCAGAGCTCTCTAGCCCTGAGGATACAAGTATTCAAAGTAAAGCCAGCCACAATATCTGTTTCTGACTAGTTCTCAATTAGTTCCAAATTCAGGTCAGGGAGAAGCCCAGATGATGTGCAGAAGCACAGAAGTAGTTTTGAAAAACACTGTAATGGTTAATATCTTAACCTCCCACTTCATCTCCACTGCTTCAGAAAAGTTTGGCTGCTTTAGTATAAAACTGAAGTAGAAATTTGGGAACATTTTTCCAGTGACAACTCACAGAGATTTACCTAGCTTGGTCCTCAGTTGTTATTTTATCAATTAACTGAGTTGATTTCAGCTGCACTCAACTGCTTTCTGCCAGCTAGGGGTAGGACATGGTCCTCATCTGCTCTTCTTTGATTCATAAACAAATGATTAACTGTACAACAAATTAAACCCATGCCTCTGGATCCGAGAAAATTCACACAAGACCAGTAACCAGATGCTAGGAAGATGCCACCTGAGGATCAGGAGTGAATTCAGAGATGACTAGAGATGGAGCACCCCTGCTATCAGGACAGGCTGAGAGAATTGAGGCTGTTCAGCCTGGGGAAGAGAAGGCTTCAGGGTGAGCTAACTGAAGCCTTTCAGTACCTGGAGGGATCCTACAAGAAAGACAGACAGAGACTATTTACAAGAGGGTGTGGTGACAGGATGAGGGGGGATGGGCTCAAACTGAAAGCAAGTAAATTTTAATCATTGGAATTGATCATAAATTTTAAACACTGGGAACTNGGTGAGCTAACTGAAGCCTTTCAGTACCTGGAGGGATCCTACAAGAAAGACAGACAGAGACTATTTACAAGAGGGTGTGGTGACAGGATGAGGGGGGATGGGCTCAAACTGAAAGCAAGTAAATTTTAATCATTGGAATTGATCATAAATTTTAAACATTGGGAACTAATTCTTTCCTGTGAGGATGGTGAGGCACTGGAATAGGCTGCCCAGACAAGTTGTGTGTTGATCAAACAACATCCCTGGCAGTGTTCTAGGTCAGGTTGGAAGGAGCTCTGAGCAGCCAGGTCTGGTGAAAGGTGTCCCTGTCCACAGCAGAGGTGGCTGGAACTAGATGATCTTCAAGGTCCCTTCCAACCCAAGCCATTCTATGACTTAAAAGTTAGTTAGTATTGGTATTGATTGACAGTTTTTAGAGAACAAGTGTGGGTGAATTTCATTAAACAATGGTCAGATACATTTATATGTGAGTAAAGGCCAACGTTCAGGTCCCCCTTTCCTACTGTAAAAGACCGTGGTGACACAAACAGAAGCTGCAAACTCAGTTCTGGCACACAGAAAGGAAATACCAAAGGGAAAGATATCAAATCGAAGCTATCTAAACTGAGGAGAAACAAGGACTAAAAAAATTGCTGTTAAAAAAAGATGCACAGGCAGTGTCACTGAACACTTAGATATTCCTATTTAAAAGCAACTGCAGGTATCAGAGTGTAGCCTTTATGACAGGCAGATCTTGATAATCCTTTACTATCCTTCAGCTCAGTGCTGGGTTAAAGGTGCAATAGAGCTGGAAGGGGAACAGCTGGAACACATGGCCAAAAATAGAAAGTGTCCACAAGCTGTCAAGGGCGAGGTGGCAGCACACACAGCCACATGCCTTCAGCCAGGACAGCCAGGATGTGCTTTTGGCAGCGTGGGCAGAGGACAGGCTCCTCCCAGGGATCCTCCTTTGTGCTGCACTGACCTGCATCCCACAGCACAGCACTGTTGGCACGGAGGAGGAACCTGGAGGCAGGAACCTACAGGAAAGTACAAATCTCTGTGGGTGTGGGAAGAAGTGCAGGTTTCAGTTTTGCTCTGCCACAAAGAACCTAAAACCTAAGATGAAAAGGTCATTCTCACCACCCTTGAGATCCAAAACAGAGATCAAGTTAAACTGGTAACTGTTTATAGTTAAGACATAGGATGTATGTCTTCCTCCTGTGCCTCCCATGGTTGCTGTATGGACTGCTTGTGCTCATCCTGGAGGTGACTGTGTCTTTCCTTGTGCTCTCACTCCAAATCTCTACTTCTGCCTCTGAAAAAGGAACTGCTGCTTATCTTGATGGATTATCATGAGGCTATATTCATTATTCTACCAAAATACATTGTGATTCTGAGCAGGCAGGTGTTTAAAAAAAAAAAAAAAAAAAAAAAAAGAATTTANCCTCAGTAAGTGAGATGCCTCGCTTGTGGGACAGTGGGTTTGGTGTGGTCCTGACCCTTCATTTAGAGCAGCTTCCCCAGTGATGAAGGGCCTTACAAGTTTGAAGGTGAAGCATGGCACTGAATCCCTGCCAGGCCATTTTTTTCCTAGAAATGAGAGGTTTTTAAAAAAAAAAAAAAAAAAAAAAGAAGAATCTATTCTGCATTCTCAGGAGCCAAGTGCTCTCTGAACCAAGAGCTTTTGCTTAAGCCATACCTGCTGAGACCTTCTGTCTCAGGAATCTTGGGTTTTGCACAGCACAGGCTTTACCTTTGGTGAGAAATAAACAGGCTTCAGGGAGTGGAGAATGCTTCAGCATCTGCTGTCTGTAGCTGTGAATTAACTTCTCCATGGTGTTGTTGATAGGCCTGGCACATTCACAGGCTGGGAACAAAGCAATGGCTATTGGCCACAGCATATGTGCTCATTTATCCTGAATTTTGTCATCTGTAAATGGGCATCTGCTCATTCAGCCTGGGAGACTGTTATCATGTTCTCTCCTCCATGCAGGAAAGGGACACACTTTTGGGCTGCTTGGACTCCCTGGCCACCAGTGCTCAGGCTGCCATTTGCCATGGAGGTACCAACATTTAGCACTGCTAAACCAGTGCAAGGACAAGGCAAATGGCACTTTTCTCTTCAAATTTAAATGGATAGACAAACAGCAATTCAGAGATGGCTGAGACAACAAAGATGCACTCTAATTTTAGCTGCTGATGAAGCACTATCACAGCTAACTCCCTGTGTGGCTGTAAGCCTATCAGACAAGATTTACAGTGGTATCTAGACCTCTAAAGATAAGAGGTGTCAAGGGAGAGCTATTAAAGCATCCAAATGAGTTTTCACTTTACCTTCTGTAAGATTTAGTGTTTTACCTGAATGGATAATTTTTGCAAATCTTCCAGACATCTTTAGGACTCCAGAGTCCTGCAGGAAGGTCCCATTTTAAAACTGCAGCAGGTCACTTCTTTCAGGAGTGCTGACACTCCTGGGCATATTTCTGTGGATCCCTGTATGCAGCTGGCAGGTAACTTGGGGCTTTCAGAGTGCCCCTTGTAGGTACCAGTGGTACATGCAGCATCTCATACTGCATTGTATCTAAAATAGCCAGATGGTGTGAGTACTGCCCTCTATCCCAGCCGAAATGTCTGCCTTGTTATCCTTCTTGGTTAGGGCAGGAGCTAAGGGTAAGATACATCACACCTGACTTCAGCCTACTTAAAGCTAAATAGCCTTTTATAGTTTGTCTAACTGTCCTCTGAAGTGATAGAAAAAAAAATATAATTCAGAAAAGCAATTTATCCCTGCTATAATACTTCACTCTTTAGGTGGCCTGGGTCACTCACCAGAGATAGTTGCTTTTCTCCAGCAAGTAAGGGGACACAAGATAATGATCTCAGATAGTGAGTCAGGCTTTTTAGATCTTGATTGTCTTTTATTCAGGCATTAGATTCTTTTACAAAAAGAGACCATGCATATTGACAAAGAGAAACTCTAGTTGAAGAAAGGCCACACACTTGTGAAGGTTCTTATTTGGTTTGTTTTTCCCATTTTAGCAGTTATTTTAATAAAATATTATTTATCTAGTGGTTATGTTTATATACCATAACACCTGGACTATGCTTTTATAATAGCTGGCTAAGAGCTAAACAGGGACTCATAGAGAACAAGTCTCTTGTGTCAAATTACAGAGACTTCAGGCTGCAAGACAGGGGCTGTGAGTGTGGTGGGTTGATCTTGGATACCCATCCAGCTGCTCCATCATCTTTCCTCAGCAGGACAAGTTAAGAAGAAGCTATTCTGCATTCTCAGGAGCCAAGTGCTCTCTGAACCAAGAGCTTTTGCTTAAGCCATACCTGCTGAGACAAATAAACTGGAAAGGCTCATGCTTTGAGATATATTGAGGGAGATTCCTTTGCTGATTACCATCATGGGCAGAACAAACTTGACTTGGAGAAAAGTAATTTAATTTATTGTTACTTCCAATAGATTCAACTAGTGAGAAAAAAAGCAAAATTAAGACACTGTACCCCAGCCCTTGTTCCCAGGCCTACCTTTGTCCTTTCACCCCTGATTTTTCTCCCCCAAAGGGTACAGGGACTGGGGATGTTGACACTTGTGTAGAGACAGGGCCCAAGTTCTGCTACTCAGGACACCTTCCTGCTGCCCCCAGCCCATCCATGGAGAATGAGCAGGAAAGGTGAACAGCTCACCAGGGCAGAGCTCCCTTTGAGCATCAATGCATATGGTCTTCACTGCTGCCTAGAGTTCCTCTGTTTGCAGAGGACAGTTTGAGCTTTCTCAGTGTCTGAAATGACACCTCTGCCTGCCCTGGTGTCAGCAGCTGTTTTCTGTCCCTCTTGGCTTGGTAACTCAACACAGAATTCCATGGGAGCAAGATATAATCCTTTGGTTTAGTGCCTTGGACAAGGGCCACAAGCAAATGGAGCCAGTGGTACAGACAGTGTTTAAAAAAAAAAAAAACACAAAAAATAGTTAGAAAGAGTGGTTGGAAGCAGTTGTCCACAAAGACAGACGTCACTGAGGGTCCAGTTGCTCCTGGAGCTGTCACTCTGCTCACATGGCCAAATGATGAGTGAAAAGTCCTTCCCCACACCTTCCCCAGGCTGGCCCTGACCTGACTCCTGTTTGTTAAGGGAGTGATTTACATGAATGCCTGATATTACTCAGGCTTCCCAGGGTACATCCCACCTGAAGTCATTATGCTCTGTCTGAGCCTTCCTAATCACTATTCCTCAGCAATCAATTAGGAGGTGACTAACAAGCAATTAGGCCTTCAGGAGAGTGGATAAACACTCCAAACACTAAGATCTGGCCTCGTGTAAGTATGTTTTGCAATCAAGAATGAAATCAAACAACGAAATGTTCTGAAACCAGAATTTGTCCTCGAGTAGAACAGTTCAAGACAGATGAAGGTGGCCTTTGCTGGCACACAGAAAGGTGTCATCTCTGCCCAGAGTCTCTTTCTAGAAATGTCAGTAATTTACTGAAAGAATAAAGTTGTTGCAACAGCAAGGGGGGGAGCCAGCTTAACCTGGGTCCAGCACAGCTGAAAAGCTGAGTTAAAACTGTGGTGGCTGTCCAGCCCCCACTTCTGCTTGAACAGTGACCTAGTGCCTCTATCTAAATAAGCTTAATTTGGCACATTTGTGAAGATATGAGGTCCAAGTTTTCAGTTTTCCTTGGCTGTGTCAGATCAATCCATCTATCAACAGCTTGGCTGTGTGATGAAAGTGAAAATCATATTTCTACTTCTCAGAGACAGGCAAAAGGGCTTAGATTTGTATCTTATTAAAAAAAAAAAAAAAACACAGAAAACAAAATACAAAAAAAACCCCAAACAGCAGGCCTGAGTGTAAATTATTTAATTACTTTTAATTTTAACCTAAATTCTGCCAACTAACATTAACTGGGAAAATCAATGAAAACAAAAATTAAACTGTTGTCCTTTTCGGGTCTGGGTATTTTTCATAGCATTTGATATTTTACAGTTGACAGTGGCATTTCAACACACAACAGACCTACCTTTATCTGGGGGAAAATGAAAAAACCCATCCAGGCAATTTTTATAATGATGATTATTATTATGTTGACTTGATGAGAGAATCAAGGATGGAATCTCTTGTGTATTATTATAGTTTTCATTCTTTCTCTCTCTAGTGTTTTTTGGTTGGTAGGTTGGTCAGTTTTTTATCATAATGTGCAACTCCAGGGAAGGAAACACAGTCATCTAAAGCTCCCAGCTGCCTCAGTCCTTTGTGTGCTTTGAGTGAAGCAAATTGTCATCTGGGTAAATGCCACTCAATCTGATCCTTATTTCACTGCAGTCAGCAGTAAAGGATCAGGCCCAGGAGGAGTGAAGAGCCTAGAAATGAGATGCTTCATCAGTTCTTTGCAATAGACACTTCATATTCTGGGATGTGTCCTTTAGTGACCTCCTGAGGTTGTCAGGGCTGTGGAAGTAGCTGTCCCTACAGGATTCTTTGATGTCTCAGAGGTCTCTCCTCCTAAATTAACAGATGGGGACATAGAATGAAAGCGGAAAGAAAGTTCAGCTATTTGTAAATTGTGAGTTTGTTTTCACTTTGTTTTCTTCTGTATTGTTTTGTTATTGTAGTGGATGGCTGAGAACCCTGGTCCTTCTGGCAGCAAATCATGTACTGAAAGCAAATAGCATAAAAAACCAAGATGCAAAGTAACTGTCAGGGAGGTTTAGGCAATGTGTCAGCCAGAGAAATGAAGAATTTTTTCAAGCATGAGAAAAGTTCTTGCACAAAGAAGATCCCAAGTGGAAGAGAGAGAAAGGCTTTGAGACTAAGAAATTATTTTTTTCTGATCCTTCTAAAGAGATAAAGCAAGGGCAATTCTGGATTTGTTATTGATGTGAAATGGAAATTATCTCTACTCACAATGTGTTTGGAAAGTACAGGTAGTGCTGGATTCCCTCCAGCAGCAATTTCTGTTGTCGCCAGTGGTATAAGAATAAAAACTTGTCTTTGTACCAATAATTTCACAATAACCAGACTTGTGCTTGGAGTTTTCATCTTGTCTTACTATTAGAGGATGAGATTTGCCAAAAGCCTCACAGAAAATTGCAAAAGGATGCTGTAAGTGGTGAATCTCGGTTGGGAGGGTTCAAAAGATCCAGAGCCATGTCAGCAGGGCTTTACAGAGGGATATTCTGTTTGGTTGCTCACTGCAGAAATCTGAGGCCTGAAATCCAGAAAGACTTTAAATTCAGTAGTAGGATTAATGGGTACAGAGGCTCCATCCCCAGATTTCACTGCAGAAGCATCAGGGAATTAACCTCAACAAATCAGAGAGAGATACAAGGGCTTTGTCTTTCTCCTCGTACAGGGTAGGTAACACATCTGCAATGTGGGTGCAAGATTAGCAACTGCAGTCTTTGACTCCAAGTCTCAAAGTATCTTGTATTTCCTGAAGCCCTAATACCCAGGATTATTTTTTTCTTCTTTTTTTTGTAATAAATAGGACCTTCTGAACATAGAAGAGAAGTGAATATTTCTAAGATCAGAAGAATTAAAATTTCAATGCCATTATTTTACCTTCAGTTTTAAAATGCCTTGCTGCTTAAATTAGTCTTATATTTCCCCACTGTCATTCTCCTGACTCCTGAAGACCAGGTTGAAGGATAAGAATAGTAGGATCCATCATGTGGGGAAGCTACAGAGCACTAAAACAGGAGTAGGTTAGTCCTGTGCCTGCCCCACTCCTACTCTCCATTTCTTTCCTCCTAGGCAAAATGTCAGGGATCACTTATTTCTGCTTCCACAAACCCTATTCTCCAAACCAAAGGCACTCTCACTGTAGAGGGTTGAAGAGATTTAATCTTCTTCCCTCCCTGCAGCTAACTGTGAGCTCTGACAGTCCAGACAGTTTCCTCATTGGAAAAGGCACTTAGCCTTGCACTGTGACTCTTTACCCATCTAGAAGATAAATCAGGGGACTCCAGTGTGAGCAGTGATTGTATTGGTATTGCTATTAATAGTATTTTACTGTCAGACTATCAGGCAGATGTCTCTTCTCCCATTATTTTTGGTCCTGAAACACATAGGCCACTTAAATTAGAAGAACCAAAAAGATTGCTAAAACAAGGGAAAGTAAATAAAAAATCAAGGGGTTCTTGCTGGCTTTGACTCAGCTTTGTGATATTATACTCCTGCTCCTTTTTGTTCATTAGAAATACAGGAGAAAATTTAATTGCCCAAATGTGTCCTGTGGCATTAGGATATTCCTGAACTTTGTGGGTCAGTGAGTGTATTCAACTCTTGTCAGTTGCTGATGACACACACAGAAACAGCTAAGAATTTCTAATTGCATTAAACCACTGCATTATCCACCTTAAAGTGGGGAATAATATTACAAATCTTGAGGCTTGCTTGAAAGTGTGTGTCATAGACAGTCATGTAAATGTAATCTTCTTGTCCTTCTTCTTATGTATTTCATGCAATGTTGATGGTAAACACCAGACATTAATCATCAATTTTTATGAACTCTCAATTTTATTAGTCTGTATGAGACTGTAGATCTTGCCTCCAGCCTGGATGGTTTCAGGGTTTGTGTCTTATTATTAGACTAAAAATGTATAGCTTAAAATTGAGTCTGATAGAAGAACTATTTTTGAGCACTTAAAATATACTTGACCACAATTTCCTGAGCTTCAAACTTCACTAAGTTTATACATTTCCCAACTCCCTTGAGAAAGAATGGAAACAAAAAGCCCCAGATTCATCCTGGCTTACTGCAGGCATAAGCAAGAGGTGCCCACTTCAGGGAGCTGTCAGTCTAAATCTCCCATGTATTCTGGAAAGAGACAGTTATCTCCATGAAAGCAGTGTTGTCTGTCCACCTTACACACAATGGATTCCACCTGAGGCCTTGAGGGAAAATTGAGGTCTCTCAGCTCCTGCCTTACATTAAATCATTCAGCTAAATTCCCACTGGATGTAATGAATCTGGGCCAAGGAAAGTGGAGCAAGGAACATTGGCTATAGCTACTTTCCTAATAAAGATGAGGGAACATCAATGGCCACCAGACCCTGACTCTATGTACTGCTGTATTCTTCAGACCAGCATATTTCGCTCTGGGACATCTGGAACTTCCCTAGAACTTCCCTAGAACTTCCCCTAGAACATAGCAGAGGGCAGAAACTCTCAGCAAGTAGTATGTGTACAGTCATCCTGTAGAGAGCAAGCAAAGCTAGCAGTATGGATGTGGGTTGTCCTGTGCCAGTCAGCCAGAGTAATAAAGGACAATTTTAGACACAGGTGTTTTGCTAGAATTGATGTAACTGGGGCTTAGATAAGCCCCAGCTGCCTCCAGACATCCCCTAACCAATGCCAGATGCAGATATTTTCAAGCTTCTCTTTTGTTGAAATCTAACTGTGGATAAATCAATGCAGTAACAACATCTCATTTAAAAAATGTGGGCAGCACTTTGGGAGGTTTTCATTGCCATGTCACCGGGTTACGATCTGCTTGTGATTTAAATGTTCTGATTGTTTTTATTTAAACCAAACAATTTACGTCTCTCTTTGTGACCTTGCCAAAGTAAACATGACAGGGAAGAGGAAGGGTCACAGTTTGACAGATCAGCTTGCAGGGCCATAGGAAATCGCTCTCAAACAGACAAACCTGACTTAGAGAATTGTTTGATTGTTTTGAAGTCTGCACTAGAAAGCAGATCTTGATGCTTAATATAATGTCTAAATTAGAAAGGAAAATAATAAAGAATGCCCTGGACTATTCTTCAAGGAATAGGATTACCAACCCATCACCACTGAACATATTTAGAGAAAGAAGTCTTTTTTTCTGAATTACTGTAAAAATACCAATGAAATTCTACCACGCCTCCGTGCCATATGAAGGTCAATCATTGAACTTAAGTCCAAATGACTACTGCTAATGAGCTCAGAGGAAATATAGCTATGAACATTCGGGATGTTTAAGAACTCCTGGGTCAAACATTAAAAACTTGGGTTTTTTTAAATTGTATCTGATGCTGCAATGTGGGTGGTCTACAGTTTAGAAATGAAAGATCAAATTCCAAGACCACTCAAACCCTCACATCAGGTAGGTCTTTATCTCTGAAAATTGTATCTTATTTAAGAATAATTTGAAACGTATGCATCCAAAATTACAGATTATTTTGGAAAATGATGGCTTTACCTTGCTCAGTTATCCCATGTAAAATAAGGATAAAAGCAGCTTCCTGCTCTGTTACTCAGATATGTAGATCCCATCTCTTTGCCCACATTGTCTTCAGTAGTTCTCTCATACTCAGATTGTTGGATTTTTTTGCGCTTTCTCTCAGATTATTCAGTAACATTCACTAGCATCATCACTTAAATACAAACATAGGCAGTCTCCTCTAATTTCTGAAACAACACCAGTTTCTCTGACATTTAAAAGAAAAATATAATTGAAATTCCTTGTTTTGATATTGACAAATGCATCCAGTTTTATAGTTCTTTCACTTTTTTCCACCAAAATTATCAGTTGACCTTTTCAGGCAATTACAATTAAAACTTCATTATTATTGTTTTATTTTGAATGATGTTCTTGTAGCAATAACTGTCTACAATTCTGCAGAAGGCTTTGTTTTCTTTAGAACTAATTTTTTTTCAAGAGTATAAATTGAAATAATAAAAATAGACTACTTTTTTTCTGTAAATTTTTCTTTTTTGTTGGTTTTGTAAAGAACCATCTCAACAACAGCTCAAATATCAGAGCATTCCAAGCAGACCTCATTTCATATGTAAATTAATTTGTCTGATCTTCATTTATTCCAAGTAATTTTTAAATAAAAATCTTGTGAAGAACTGAAACTGAATCTTAATGTCTCCTCTCTAGGCTTCACACAGCTTTTAATTTATGTCTTTCAAGCAGCCTACGGACCAGGCAAAGTATAATCACGTGTTTGATTTGCATTCTGAATTACATGGTATTCTCACTATTATAGTAAGATTTTCCTGTATTTTTCCTAACAATTGCTACAACAAAAAAGTTATATAACACAGAAGTAGTTTCTGAGAATAAGGAGCAGAACAACATTTTTTTTCCCATCCCAGTTCTGTGCTGTAACTGTAACGCCACAACTGTGTCTTCTCCTTTTTGTTTTTTTCTAGGACCAGAGGGCTCTCTTTGGAAGGATGGACAGAATACAAGGTTGACTGGAAATAACTTCAAAACATTTAGGGTGCAGGAGAAAATGCAATCTGACCTTCCCTGGTTCTGTGCCAAACTCTCTAATCATTCAGCTGGTACATAAAGGGAGACAAAGAGGACTGTGATGGGCACCACGGCCAGTTCACTCGGAAACAAAACCGAAGAAAGCTCCTCTTCTGAGATTCCCAGTTGGGTTGAGGTTTTGCTGCTTGGAAAGGTGTCTGTAGAGTTCAGGAACCTGCAGGCTTTGTTCCATGGGCTCAGAGAATTCATAACCTTAATTTCCATCACTGTTTTACTGTCTTGTAAAACACGCTTAGGCATTTCCAAAGATGCTGGGGAATAAAACAGCTTCTGTGCCTGGGACCATGCACTTTTAGACAGAAACATCCTTTTATTTATCTGTCAGTTTTGTCTGATTCAACTGAGTGCCTCACTGTTGCTACAAGGGCATGTGTGCAAAACCTCACACAGCACTGACCTTTGGCATCTCCTGAGGAAAGGAAAATTCTTTCCCAGAGACATTCAGTCAAAGTTTTGCTGTGCTGAGGCAGCACCAGCTCAGTCCATGCTTAGGAGCTGCCTACTCTCCTTGGCAATATGGGTTTAAGACACGTCCCCATCTGGTTTGGCAATATTTTCCACTTAGTTTAGAAAAATTTTGTATATATGTACAGGGATGTAGGTTTCAAAAGATAACATCTAAATGCACAAAGAGCTGTTTGAGGCCTGAATTTCTTCTTGTACTCAGTTCAGGACTTCGTATCTTCCATAGCCAAAACTCTACAAGGGTTCAGATTAAATAATTGAATGACTCTTTCTGCATTTCAGTACTAAATGGGAAAAGTACTCTGGGATAAGAACACAATCATAGAAAACCTTAGATCAAAAAAGGACTCCTGGAAATATCTACTGCCACTCCTCTGGTCAAGTCAAACCTATCTTTCAATTTGGGTGAGGCAGCTCAGAGCCTGATTTAGGATTCAGTCAAGGTCTGAACATCCCCAAGGCTGGAGCTTCCACCATCTCCATGAACCTTTCTTCCAGTGTTTAACTACACTCATGGTGATTTTCGGTAATTTTTTATGTTCTTATGTTCCTTATATCCTAAATGAAGAGCAAGGAGTCTCCAATGATCAGAAAGACAAGTGGTGTTCATGAGAAGGGGCTGATTAGAGGAATTGGATAAATTGAGTGCAGAGAAAAGTCTTGAAGCGCTGCTTGATAATGGAAACAGCCATTTGTATCAGCACTCTGGGATCCTAAGAGAAATGTCAAAACAAGAATGAGAGCAGTGGAGGATTCAGGGAATAATCCTGCCTCTCAGTAGCCTCTGAGCCAATTTCTTCAGATGAAAAGCTTGATCACAAGGTGAGCTTTGCATAGGTTTCATACTTCTCGCTCTCACAATAATGCTCCAATTATCAGAATCTTAATTACCAAAACAAACTACAGGGGAAAAAATATTCTGCATTCCATTTTTAGCTTCAGGCAGCTGCAGCTGGGCATGATTATAATAGCAATGATTAGTTGCCCATGGAAATTGCAATGATGTTTGCGAATAAACTTCCCCAAGTTTACATTTGATGATTATTAAAAACAATATGGTCAGTTGCATAGTGGGGTCAAGCAGCTAGAGGTTCCCTACAGGTGTCTTCCCTGAATCTCATCATCCAAGTTTTTAAAAAGTGATCATTTCATTGCCTCTCATCATCTGTCTAATGCTGTGGGTTCGCATGAGCTCTTCAAACATAGTCAAATGATCTTCACTTTTCTGCTTTATCTCTTTATGGCACATGGATTTCATTCAGTATTTCAGGGAGAGCATTTACAACAGACATCCAAACACAGCTGAAATGTTATTGAAATCTTTCCCTCCTGCAATACAGAGAATAACTACCAACCCAGCACATCAGTGTCATTTAGATTACTGGTGAGATGATTCAAACTGCTGGGTCTATGGAGAAGCTCACCTCAATCTGTAATGCAGAGAATTTTAGGGAGATTATTTTAATGTGGCACGACCAATTAATTAACAACAGAATGACCTTAGCAATTCACATCACAGCAGGATAATTGATTCCATGAGATCATGCCTCTGAAGGGGTATTAAAGCATAGCTTTAATATGGATGTACTGAGTGACAGCAGAAATGTAGAGACATCACCACAAACTGATACACAGGTGGAAGTTGCATCAGTACAGCTGCTAATGTGGAGTCCCACCTGGATCATTAAAGTAATTCCAAAATCTGTGTGAGTATGCATTTCAGCAGCAGAATTGCTTACTTTTAGACTGCCTTATGACTGGCTCTAAAAGGAGTATTTTTGGAATATCGCTTACGCCAAAGCTATCCCAAAATAAAAATCTCAATCATGAATTAAACCATACTCTGTATGACACCCCTCAAGTCCCTTTTAAACACCTCTGTCAGGCAATCAGCACTCTTTTTTTTTTATTTCTGTCAAGGTCCAGCTGCTTTGTAGCTTGGTCTCACTCTCTCAGCCACATTTCCACCTCTAAGACATTCCTCTGGGAAGCTTGTGACCAGCTGCTGAGGAAAAAAGAGCTTTGTCAAAATGAAGGATTGCTTATTTACTCAAACAGCTGCCAGAGGAGAGAGTTAGCCCAAGAGTGAAGCATCATGAAGTCTAACTAAAGTTCACAATCTCCTCCCAAGTTTTAAATGCTCCTTGTTGACTTAAAGAGCCAGGTTCATTGCCTGAAGCTTTCTCATCCTCTTTTGCTTCTCTTGGGTTCACTCCTGAAATATCTTCCTTAAATAGCTCTTTTTCTGCCTCGCTTACTCCCCTATGCCACCTCTGGTTTTCCCCAAAACTGTCCATACAAATGGTTTGTAAAGTGTTCTTTTGGTTTTTGTTCTTAGACCCGCGAACTGCAGAAAAACCCAACATGTCTGTGTACTTGGCTGCAGACAGATAAATAGGCACTTCCCCTAAGCCTTCTTTGTTCTTTCAAGGCCTTCTGATATTTTCTTTGAAGATATTTTTTATCTGCCCTCGTTTCATTTCTGACTGCTTTTACCAACAACCCTTTGTCTTTGTTCCTTGCAGCTATATAAACAATACCAAGTAGGTAAATTGAAGGATATAGACAATAGTTAAAAATTAACCAGACAGCTCCATCATCTGTGAACTCTTTTACAAAACACTCTTCCAAAAGCTGGCTCTGGGCTGAAATAATTATGATACTTTGAAAACAAAGTAATTATTTCCAATTAAATCACTTTTATTGTGCCATTAGAGTGCCATATGGAAGAGTTTTTGTCTTCAAAACAGCTAGAAGACATCTGAAGGATTGCAAAGAGGGAGGTTCATTCCCTGTATGGAGGCAGGAGGAAATTTTCTCAGGGACAGACCTAACTCACAATATAAGAAAGATATAAAGCTATTAGAGAGCATACAAAGAAGGGCTGCAAAGATGGTGAAGGATCTGGAAGGGAAGCCATAGAATTTGCAGCTGAGGTCACTTAGATTGTTTATCCTGGAGAAGAGACTGAGGGGAGACCTCATTGCAGCTACAACTACAACTCATGAGGGGAAGAGGATGGGCAGACACTAATCTCTTCTCTGTTGTGACCAGTGAAAGGACCCAAGGGAACAGCCTGAAGCTGTGTCAGGGGAGGTTAAGTTACATACTAGAAAAAGGGTTTTTAGCCAGAGAGTGTTTAGGGACTGCAACAGGCTCTCCAAGGAAGTGGTCACAGCACCAAGCCTGGCAGAGTTCAAGAATTTGGACAGTGTTCTCAGGAACATACATGGTGTGATACCTGAGATGATTCTGTGCACAGTCAGGAGCTGGACTCAATCGCCTTTGTGGATCCTTCCAGCTCAGGATTCTGTGATTCATCTGTTCATTGGCTTTTACAGCCTCAGGTAGCAACTGGGAGGAATTAAATCTAATTCAAATACATTAGCACTCCCTTTAAGCTCCTCTGAGAGAAAAGTCACAACTTCTATTTCAATGTTCCCAACTTCCAGACTGCTTTAAGACACTAATGATACAAAACAACCTGACATATGCTTCTGACTGGTAAAAGGTGAGTAGGAGCCTGACAATTTTGTCATTCTACAATTGAAGAGGTTAAGAATAGAAATTCTGAAAAAAAAAGAGAAACTGACATGTACAAACCTAATAAGTTTTACTGTCCTTTTCTAAGAAGAATGAGAGGAAAAATCCACTGATTCTGCCACAAATAGGTAAGAGTGAGGAAAGGAGAAATAATGAAGAAGCACTAACTCCCCACACCCAAAATAGCTCATTTCCATGCTAATAGCTCCCAGGTTTCATGCTTTGCTGCAGATATTGGCTCTGCAGGAGGATCCAAGCAGCCAGGTTTGGTGCAAGGAGTTTGGAGGTGCAACTGTGAATGTTAGGAGATGGTCCATGATGGGAAGGGGTTATCTCACATCAAAGCAGCTCTGTCTTGCCATGCATCTGTTTCAATCCAATTAGTCTGCTGTGCTTTGCATTACCTAGGTTCTAGAAGAACCTTGCAGTTCTTATTTTTATCTTTTAGGATCTGAACAGAACAGACCATTAAAACTAACGATCTAAAATATGGACTACAGCTGCTTGTATATCTTATTAGGTGTTAAATGCAGAAGTTACAAAAGGTTTTCCCTGCCCTTTTGCAGTGTTTTCCCTGCCCTTTTGGGTGAAACCTTGTTGACTATGCCAGTGTACAGCTTACAGCTGTATGGGATCTGCATGGCCAAGCTTTGGTAATGAGAGATCACTGGGGTGGCTTCTGTGAGAAGCTGCCAGAAGCTTCCTTCATGTCTGGCAGAGCCAATCTCTGGTGGCTCCAAAGATGGATGTGCTGTTGGTCAAGGCCGGGACAATTAGAAAAGGTAGTAACACCTTCGTGTTCAAAACAGATTGAAGAAGAAAGAAAAAGTCATTGCACAGTTGTAATTGTGGCCAGAGAAGAGTGGAATGAGAGCAAGTGAGAGGAACAGCTCTGCAGACACCAAGGTCAGTGAGGAAGGAGGGGGTGAAGGCACTCCAGCTGCCGGAGCTGGGATTCCTCTGTAGCCCTGTGTGCAGCCCATGGAGATCCATGGGGATGCAGAGATCCACGGGGATGCAGAGATCCACCTACTGCCCATGGAGAAGACCCACACCAGAGCAGGTGGGTGCCTCAGAGGAAGCTGTAACTCCGTGGGAGGCTCATGGAGAGAGGAGCCCAGGCTGGAGCAGACTGTCCTTGAAGGACTGGACCCCATGCAAGAGTGACCCCTGCTGCAGGAGTTTGAGGGGAACTCTTGCCCCTGGGATGGACTCATGTTGTAGCAGGTTGCAGGGAAATGTTGCTTGTGAGTTGGACCCATGTTGGAGAAGTTCATGGAGAACTGTCTCCCGTGGGAGGCACCCCACAGTGCAGCAGGGGAACGACTCCTCTCCCTGAGCAGTGGGAAAAACAACTTGTGATGAACTGACCATAACTCCATTCCCTGTCTCCTTGCATTGCTGGGGAAGGAGGTAGAGCTGGGAAGGAGGGAAAGGTGTTCTGAAGGTTTTATTTTACTTCTTATTATACTACTCTGATTTTCTTAGCAATAAGTTCAATTAACATCTCTAATTTCTAGCCTGTTTTGCCAAAGATGGTATTTGGTGAATGATCCCTCCTGGTCCTTATCTGAACTCATGAACCTTTTGTTGTATTTTCTCTCCCCTGCCCACCTGCAGAGAGGAGTGAGAGATAGGCTTTGGTGGGTGCCTGGCATCCCATTACAATTGTCCAGTGCAAATGCAGTTTCTTGTATGCACCCATGTGCATTGAGCACGTGGCATCAGACATGACAAGATGGGGGAAGATGAAGGTCAAAAGCAAGTCCCACAATGGTCAACTTTCAAGGTTTATTGTGAAGAGATTTTAAAATTACAGACAACTTTACTACAGTTGTCTCCTCAACAAAATATCTTATGTCATTCTTTATAGCTCTTAACAAGACTTTGTTCTTTCTCCCTCTGTCTCAAATGAGCTTTAACAAAGAGAGCCCAAAACTAGTCATGGTCTACACTCAATTATCACATGTGAACATGGAAAAGAAGGTTTAGGTGCTGTAACCTTCAGTTTTCACCCTGAGTGGCTGAATGTCATAGCCCTGGGAGCACTATAAGGTATAAATGTCACTGACCAGAATCCACTGAGGACTCCCATCTCTGCCTGTGGGCCCAGGTTTTCAGCTCACTCCTGGAGCTTCAGTTCCTGCTTGTGGTCTGTCATAGAAGCACCAGTATCTGGGTCTGACTCCTGGATGGACCTTTAACCCACACTGTTGGTAACTTCTATCCTGGATGGATCCAACTCCTCAGATGTGTTCTGAACTTGTCCCTAGCCCTGGATTTAGGGCTGTCTATCAGATGATTTTAGGGGATTAATTTAGGGGCCCAATCTTTTTGTGGCCCAATCTTTTTCTGGCCCAGTCTCCAGTGCCATTCCTTGCTCCATCATCTTCTGCCCACAACTAAAACCCCTCCAGGGACCTGGGCCATGGTTCATCATTTGCCATGTCTTTTACTGCAAGCAGACCCTGTTAGCAGTGCCCAAACCTGTCTGTCTTGTCAAGATCCTGTGGGGTTCTGCCCTATTAGAGGTGGCACTCTCTGCTTAAGGATGACACCCAGGTCTCTCAACAGAAAATATTCAATCTGTCTATATTCAATCTGTCTAAGACCACAGAAACCCAGGAACAACATAACATAACATAAGAAGGAAAAAAATGGTTTAGTACCTGTGAGCCAGCATATCTTTACAACTGCTCAGTGCCAACGTCCTGTTCTGCTGTTTGCATGGCATGAGAGAAAAAAATTTTCCATAACACAACAGCATGTCAAGGTTAACTTAAATATCCAGTATGGAAAAAAAAAGGAAAGGCTTAAGAAGACTACCTGGAAGGAGGGCAAACAGAAAGTTAAGCAGTTATTGACACACATATATTGGAATATGTGGTATATTGTTCTGGAGATAGAATAAGAGTTATTTTATATGGTGGAAGAGAAACAGAAGGTATAGACTGACACAGAGCAGAAATACCTGTAGATTGGCCTCTAAGAAATAGACTCTTGATAATGTCTGTCAGCTGGAGAGAAACATGCACATGTAGGCAGTGCTTCATTTTAGTCATTAAACCAGGGCAAAATAAAACAAGAAGTCAATTATGTATATGTGGAGAGAAGAGGAGGTTACTCAATAACCAAACTTTTCCTTCAGTCTTGCTTCTGACTTGAAAATCTGACTTGTAGAACAATATCTGCTAAGTTTCATTGTCTTCAGGAGGATGCATGTGGGATTGGATTTGTATTTGACAACTGGAAACAGAAACTCTTTCATTCATAGAGGAAATAAACATCATGGATGATTTTTTTGGTTGCAGCTGAGTCAGAAAAGTTTCTAGATTTCAGTCAAAACAGACCTCTTTAAGGCACTGCAAGAGCTGATGCCAAAGTGGAGTGCCATAAGCTTGGGGACATATTCATCCCATCTCTCTGCCAGTCTAAGGTTCAGCCTCAGATGTTCCTGTAGGACAGCGTTTCCCAGTTTAGGCTAGGAGACTGACAGCTTATCCCTGTGAGCTCAGGCTGTACATCATTATGGAATAAAGGAAAAAAAATCTTTCAATAAGCAGCTGCAGACAAATATTTGGATAGTTTGGGCTGAGCTAGTGTTTCTGTCATTTAAAATTCATACTTAGCTTAATCGTGGTATCCTTAATCCTATGCAGTAATGAACTTTGTGGTAGCTGAACTGGTCCTTGTTTTGTCTGGGCTCCTCTGTCCTCTGGACAGCCTGATTGGGGTGGATGGCAGAGATCAGAGAATCATAGAATATCCTGATTTGGAGGGAACCTACAAGCATCATAGAGTCTAATTCCTTTGTTAGCTCCAGCCCTGCAAAGCGTGCTGGAAGCTGTGCATAGGGAGTTCCTGATGATGTCTCCACCATGGTGGGTGGCATGCCAGCATGTCACCACACATAAGCTGCCATCAGCAAGACACCTGGAAAGAGACAGAGTCAAGTAAAGGATGTTTCTGACCAAACAGCCCATTCCCCAGCACATCTGCAAGTAGTCTGACAGAACCCAGGAGGGAGAAAAGCAAGAAATCATTCCTGAGAACAAATTTATCCTAGCTGTATGTCATGAAACATTCAAACAAGAATATCTTCTTGCTCCTGCCTTCTTTGTGCAGCACTTCTTCACCCAAATCCTTCCTCTCTTCTTCTGTGCTCCCAGGCCTTTATGAGAGCCAGTAACCTTCTATGTACAATCACTCCTCTTAATGCAAAGGGGTCTCTTTCCCTGTTGGCAGTCTCATTTCTCTGAATAGAGAAACATCACCATTTTCTTCCTTAAAAATATGAGGCAGAAATGCAAGAAATTATTCCATTCTCGCTGGGCACTCAGTTAATCCTCACAGCCCACTTCCCAGTACTTAAGTGTAGCTTTTACCTGCAACCCATCAAGCTAGGAAGGGATTATGTAGGTTCAGGTCTCATTTAGCCAAAGGGTCTCTTCAGTGTTTCCTCTGCCTTGGCAGTTCAGATTCTAAGAACCAGCCCTCCTCAAATAAATGGGAGAATATAACTGTGACATAGGTAATGGTATTTTCTCTTTTCTAATATGCTGTCTTGAAAATCTGCCTCTGGTATTTTTAGGATTCCACAGCTCTGATGAATCCACCTAGATCATTCTACACATCTACTGGTCATCCAATTAAAGTTATTATTACTCTACATTAGAATAATGCATTTACATTTCACCCTAGTCATTGCAGTGAAATCAAGGGCCCATTACAATACAGCTCCAGCCTTTCCAATTGTTGTGGGCACAGCAAACACCTCTGATGTCAAAGCTATATTTTAGGAAAGATACTGCAGGCGTATATAATCCCTGTTGTTTTTACCAAGCTTAATGGCATGAACCATATCAATTCTTCTATCTCCAGTACATCCAGCATTCCTCTGGCTGCACTGTACTTTTAGGGGAAAAAAACCATAAAGGTCATTCTGTTTTTCTGAGGCAGGTTCTCTAATATAAATGGAAAATTTGTGAGGGTGCACAGCAGGTTTTCCTACATCCAAAGGACTCAGAGAGAGAAGTGGTTTCCAATAAGACATTATCAAAATCATCTTGGTAGTCCTTACTGTCTATGTGACATGAACCAGGAGCATAGGTGAATGAAACCTGCATTCTAAGGCCAGAGTGAATGACATTGATGCAGTGTCCTGGTACTCACTGCTTCAGTGTGACACAGTCACCGGTACTTGGGAAAGAGGGGATTGCTCTGTCTGGGTCTGTTTCATGCTCTTGTTACAGCAGATATTTGTATAAATGGTTTGTGTAAATGGTTCCACACTTAGTGGGTCAGACAAAGATTTTTCCAGCACCTGTGTGATGAGGGGCCCACAGCACTTCTGGAGATTTTGCTTCAAATCCCACAGAATACAGAGTAGGAGACGAGTTTCCCTTATTTCCCTTATTTCAGAGAAGTAACTGAACCACTAGATCCCTGTTAGGAATGTCTTTGAAGAGATTTCTCATTTTGACAAGAAATGTCAATAAACCTTTTCTTGGTAGAGTTTTGTGGGAAAAATAATTTGTCAAATGTGACTGGCACTGTTCTTTTGTGTTATCTCCAGTTCCTGTCTTGGGCAATACTTGTCATACTTTTCTGGTACTTCCTCATCTATGATCTACCTCTTTCAGTGGTTTGAACCACACCTTCCTCAAATTCCTCTCCTAGAAGAAGGACAGTTGAGTCTGGAGTTTTTCCTTTGGGATTTTTTCTTCACTTCTTGTAATGTGAAGTACACTACAAGAACATATGGCTGGCTTCCTTCTATGGGAGATAAGACAGGGAGTACAATGGAACTGATAAAGCAGCCTGATGTCTTAGGCCTGATCGAGCAGAAACCATGGGAGAGACAGGCACAGATAACTGATCTCTGGGGTAGAAGTGATCAAGAAACATGTTGTGAAACTTTGTAATGATTAGCAGGTCATGTAGAATGTGTGACCAATGGGAAATTGTTACCAAAAATAGAATCCTATATGTGTCACACAAGTATACCCTATACAAACCCTTTGTATTCTCAACAAAATTGGCTTCTGATCCCGCTCAGTTGTCCCCATCTCTCCATCGCCAATATCCTTCTCTTGGGAAGCTCTTAGCACTGGCTTTTTCCAAGGGACAAAGATGTTCCCAATCTGACTGTCTCCATCTTCCTAAGTGCTATCACTGCTATTCTCTTTCTCTCCTTTTCTGGACTCAAACAGGGGTCAATGCATGACTCAGGATCCCCTTGGAGTGAGAATTTCCCTGTGTGCTTGGTTCCAGCACATCATCAGCTACCGAAAAAGACGTGAAAAGAAGGTAACACCTACTACAGGATCCTGGTGTGAATTAGAAGGTAACAGTGAGTGGACCTCCTTAGTACAATTCTGTGGGAAATGCCATTCCAAATTAAAAGCAGGAGGCAATATAGAAGTTCCCTCCTAGATTAAGATTTACCCCAGTGGGTCATTCCCTGAGTGTTCACAGCCAGTGTACAGTGAGGAGCCAGGCTAAAAGACACAGGTATTCTCTGATGTCAGACTTTAGAGTATGAGGGAAAAATGACTTTGCTTCTTACTTTGCAAAGAGGTAGTAAAACTCTTCTATCTTTGAAGTGCCCTTTTCATTTGTTATGGGCACTGGCTGCATGGGAAACTTACTCCACAGTGTCCAAGAAAATGAGTTTCAGAGTGACAGTAATGGTGTTAATCATTCAAGAATATCAATGTCACGACTTTATAGTTTCAGGCACTTGGAGTTCAGCATATCAATGATACCTCATGGCTATATAAAAATAAACTGGGAGAACGGGTGATAAGGTAGAATATATCAACTCATTGGGTGAAAATAGTGCTTCCCAGGAGAGTACAGCAAAGTAAGATGCTTGCAAGCCTTTCTTTACTGATAAAACCAGAACAGGTGCGTCAGTGCAGCTCACCTGGGAACAAGTGAGTTCACAAGGGCAAAAGGATTTAATGCTCCCATTCAGCAGCCTTTGTTCTGCCATTCCCAAGAAGCCACTGCAGCAAATAGAAGGCAATGAAAAGAGGTCCAGCTCAATGGTCATTTTTTCTGCTCTAAGATACAGAAAGAAAATCCATTGAGACTCACACTGCACCCTGAAGGCTGAAGTCTTCTTGCTGGGAATTAAATTCCTTCCAGGCAAGGATGGGTGACTATGTTGGGTCTGGCCTTATGCCAAGCAGAACTGGAGAGAAGTGGTTGAACTTCTGCCAGCTTCTCTCTTTGCTGAGTCAAGAGAGTCTCAATGAGATGAGAACATGGCCTTGTATGTTCACTTCATACAAAATACTGAGGTTTGCAAAAATACAAAGCATTATGAGAGCAAATGTACACCACCTATGACTCTGAGCTATTGAAATAAAAAAGGTGAATAGCTACATTTCAGCTGTGGAGAGCCCATCAATGATAAAAAACAGTTCCTCCCTGTTCTGCAGAAATAGTTGTAATTGAGCTTCTAGAAGCTGATGTTTCTTTAAAAGGAAATTAACTTGTCCCCCTCCCCACGCACTATATGTACAATTTAAATTAACACAGAATACATGAAGTTTTGAAATGCAAATGTGAAAATGACTCAAGAATACATTATAAATAAAGTTTACATATGGTGATGACAAGTGTCATCACATCTAAGTAACATCTACCACACTCTTCAGAAAATCACTAATGTAGTTTGAATGCCTTCTTTCTTTAGTGAAGTATGCATCAGTCAGATAGAAATACCTAAATAGCAATATCCTCTACAGTTATAAAACATTAATACTTGCTTTGTGTTGCTTTGCTTCTTTAAAATTCTTATAATAGTGTTCTTTAATATTATTTTTAGGAGATGACATTTGAAGGCAGCACCTTAAAACAGCCAAACAAGTGTTTTTTCAAACTTCCCTTCTGGTTACTTTTCCTGAATCTCAGATCAATGTCTCTCATAACTGTTTCTAGAAGATCCTGTATTTCTTGACATGCACGTCCCAAAACTGGTGCCCATCTGCCAAAGGCCATCAGCTCTTTATTGGCTTTGGTGCATTTCTCCCAGAGCCTCTCTAACCTTTGTCCATGACTCAGGATCCTATCTCAGCCCATCTCAGGGACATCAGTCCCTTCCCCAACAAGGTCATAAGATGCCAGTCCTCATCTCCACAGGCTGGTGTCCCAGTCTCAGCGCATCTCTGTACCCACAGAAGTGCCTGATGACCTGGGATGGGGCTGCACAGCTCCAGCAGGGGACTGTCCACTGTACCCATCCCCCAGAGAGTCTCTGTCCCTCGCAGTACTCAGCTACGACCTTACTGGTATTGAACAGAGTGGAAGAGATTACTCTGCAAGAATACCTTTCTGCTTATGCACCACAATGTTTGTTTTCCCTGCAACAACATGACATTGTTGGCTCAGTTTCAGTAACCCCCAGATCATTTCTTGCAGAACTGCTATTTAAGCAGCTGTTCCCCATCATGTGCCAGTGTAACCGATTATTTCTGCTTATATGCAGTGCCTTCCACTTGCCCCTAGTGAATTGCATCTTCTGTTCTTTTCCTTGTTTTTCTTGCCCATATCTTGAATTAGCCAATATTATTTTTAAATCTGGTTATGCCCTTCAACTACAGGTGCTACTGTTTGTCCTGGTACTTAGTAAGTACAGCATGTATTCCTCACACAGGCTTTTAACTCTGGTAGACATTTTAAAGCATAAATAATGCAGTGCCGCTGAAGTTAAAAAGAGTCAACGATCTATGAACACAGACAAAATGGTCCACCAGGATGTTTGTTAAGAGTTTCTGAATATAGCTGTCTAAAATATGGAAGCTGAATGACCAGGAGTAGAGTTGCTGTTGGAGTGGCAACTGAGAGTTGGATAACTCTCAGTTCAAATCTGGAAAAAGGCCTCTGTTTTCTATCTTGAATTTGCAGCACTAAAGCTTCACCACTTTGACAGCCTCCTGCTTCTGTAAAAATGGTGAAAAATACTGTATTTTCCCCTAAATACTTAAATATTTCCTCACCATAATTCCTGAAGAGATTTCAGAAGAGGTCAGGTGCTATTATAAAGGCCATTGCTTAACACAGTGTTCACTGGTTCTTCACTATGTCTAAGTGGTGCATCCCATCCTGGGCTGCCAAAACCATTGGAAATGAAAACTTTTTGTTAATACATGTTTGTCAGGAGAGTTATGCAAGGAGGTTGTGTTCACAAGCTGAATTCAAAGAAAAAAATCATATGCAAAAGCTTAGAGCAATCAAACACACTGGGCTTTCATTTCAGAGGCATCTCTGTCTTTGTGATGTGAACCGTACTAGAGTAACACTTGGGATCAACAGGCAGCAGTACCCCAGTGTTCCTTTACTGCTAAAACAAAATGTCTGAGCTGCTGTATGCTGGAAACACCCACTGGAAATGTCTTGATTAAAGAGATGCCAAGAAAACTTAGAGCAGAATGTAGTGCAATGGAGAATTTCCTTCTTACAAAGCACTGGAATTTAGGATATTTTGTCTCCCATTATGATTAGAGAATAAATAATTTTGTGTACTTCCTTATATAGCTGAGAGCAGCCACAACCATCCCCTGTGTAAATTATTGATGGTGCCATTGAAAATAATATTTATCACAATAACATTGCCTGTAACTTGATTCTCAAAGGAAACTGTTTAACTTGGATTTAGAGCCCTATAGGTGTCATAGGCATTCTCTGTGCTTGTTTCCTTGAAAAGATATTTGGATGTTTTGTAGGTCCCTGTATTACCTGGCAATGAGATTATGCTCTCCTTGGCTCTAAGTAGCCTCACAATGTTGAATGCAGAGTAGATGCAGGCTTTAAGATTGCTATTGCCTTTTCTTGTCATGTAAGAGAAGATGAAATTATTCTCATGAGTAGGGTAGACCACCTACAGACCATTCCTAAATTTCATCTTCACCAAAAACCTGCCATTGCTATCAAAAGGAAATCTGATTTAATCTTCTACAGCAAATCCTGCAAGACTAGAAAATGACAGGTTTTGATGATTTAGAGAAATTCAATATCAAATAGATAGCTCAATCATGAATCTATTATCCTCCCCCTACGCCGAGGAAGATGTTAGTGAATGTAAAAACAAGATAATGGAATGGAGAAACAAGTACTCTGCTGAGCCCATACACATTAATTGTATCATTTCAGAGAATGACTAAAGATTGCCATGAGTCAACGATTCCTCCTAAACATTTTGTCTAAGCACACCTACCATCCCAGCTTGACTGGCAATGAGCAGATTAACATGCTTCAGTTGTGATGGCAGCTCAGTTTGAAAGAAATCACTATTAACAGCAGCACACCAGGCATCAGTGCTCTCTGCCATACAACCAGTCACTTAAAGTGTTATTTTGCATACTGTCCATTTTCTAATGCAAGAGACCTTCATAAAGAAGGTAAGAGAGTGAGGGGCAAGAGTTGTGTAGGGAAAAGAACTGCCTAGGAACCCAGTTGAATTAAACCCTATGTTTATCTACAGGCCAGCAAACTACAGTCCTACACATTCACATATGCAAAGTATCTGATGAAGCAATGTTTCAAAAACATTGTCTTTCAAAAACCTGCCTGACACCCTGTCAACTCATCAAAGATCTGCTTGAGAACTCAGCTCAGGACTCTGATTCTAAGATGACACAGTAAATGTCTTTTTTGGCCCAGACTCCCAGCATTTTTGTAGTTTTACCATCCTCGAACCCCAATGCACTTGGAAACCCAAGTGACAGTCCCAGGGCTTCTAGTTTCCTTGGTTTGTGAAACAGGGAAGCAAAGAAAGGAGTTCTCAAGAGCCTAATAATTGTATTCATATTTTATTTAAAAACTGAACAGAATTCTTTTCCCCCAGCCAGAAGAAGGAGAAGAAACAAAAGGAATTTCCTTTCCCTTGGAAATATGAAGGTTTCTAGGTTTTGTTCCTGTTCCAAGGTTTAATACATGCACATTAGCACATGCATACAAAACCCTAACAGACTTTCCCCTCTTTGAAGTGGCTGACAGGGGGATTTCCTCTTAGGATATGTCTTATACTGCAGTAACTGCAGGATACTGATCTGGATGGATTTAAAATCTCATACAATATAACATTTCCCTATTTGAAGCATAATTAGATTTATTGTATACATCCACAGGAAACATCTCCATCCTGTAACAAGAAAAACACTTTGAGATCTAAATGTTAAACTCTCTAAAACAAGCTAAGAATTTTTTTTCAATTGAAAAAGTTATACAGAATAGCCATATGTGTGCTTTTTTATGGTTTTAGTTTCTTTTGAATGTCTCAAATTCAAGTCTCGTTTCTAATATTAGTTTCAGTTGTAGTTTCACTAATCAGGCTGTTACTCCTAGCACTTGCTGCTTCAAGAAAATCAAGAATAAAATGTTTGTAAATGGATTGTCTTCTATGGATTAAAAAGATTTCACTTTAGATGTGAATTTAATATTCATTTCCTTTTGATTTCTGTTGCACTTAACATGTAAGTCAACGGTCTTTTGTATTAAAATGAAAAAAAAAAAATATCCCTCCTTCAAAGGAAGCCCATGAAGTATCAAGAACCATCTAGTGCTTTGTGAAAAATATGATTCATTCAGCAGTGCAGGCGCTTCAGGGATTTAACAGCATTACAGGAGAGTGATGGTGTGCACAGGAGAGAGACATGAGCCAAGAAACATCTGTTCTCTAAAACCTGGTTGGGAAAGGGTGACAGAACTGAGAGAAACTTTTGGGCAGTCCAGAGGGCAATGTGAAGGACAGCAGTTTTGTTTTGGGAAGGGTTTTTTTTTTCAAATTCTTGAAGCTGCACTTGATTCTGACTTAGGATAAAGGCCCTCCTTTCCTAACAAGGAAGAACAGTACTTTCTAGTCTTCAGTTTTTTCCTTTGCTCCGTCATGTTTCTTCTCTGGCTCTGAAAGAAAACCAAATCAAAACCAAATCAAGCAAAAAACAGCCAGCCATACTGTCATCCACAGAAAAAAAAAAAAAAAAAAAAAAAAAAAAAAAAAAAAAAAAAAAAAAAAAAAAAAAAAATTTTTTAAAAAAAANAAAAAAAATTGAAAGAATTATTTGAAAATTAAAAACTTAAATTCACTGTCTTAAAAATGTGGATTTCTTCTAAGACCTAAAAATTTCCTTTGCTTTTACAATTGCCTGTATATACAGACCTCTTTTTTTTTTTAGTACAAAACAGCTATTCCTGGTCAGCAGCAGTGCCCAAAAAGTCTCAAGTAAAAGATTTGCTGTGGTCACAGCTGCTAATCCATCTTCAAAACCAGAGCAATGGCCGGGTGGGTGAGGGAGGAGTGGACCTGGAAGAGAGAGGAGGAAAACACAGCTCCAACCATTGGTTAAAAGATGCATTGTTGTTCTCAAATTCCTTATTTCTCTTCATAAAATCTCCATGCTTAGACCATCTTCTGACCTTTTTATGTGGAGAAGTGTATCTGTGAATGGAGGGAGAGATAAGAAATTTATTTGCATGTGAGGGAACTGCTGCTTCACAACATGGAGAAGCAAAAAAATTGACATATCTTGCTGCCTCTTTATACTCTGACATAATTTTTTTTTCTTTTTTTTTTGGTCTTTTTATTTCCCCCTGCTTTTTTGTCATCATTGGGGTATGCAATAATTTAGCTTCATTGCTAACAAACTTTAAAATACTTCATTGATATTTTTACCATACTAAAAAAAAATTACCTGCAAAGCACAGCAAATGTTGATTGTTTCCATCATCTGTTATGTGTTCTCATCCTCTTTCTCTCTGATATTTCAGTCCATGAAGCCTTGCATTTCTTTTACCATAGCTTTCATTAATTAGTCTGAATGCTTTTATTAACCAATGTTACAATTTGCAATCCATTCTCTTATGCCCTGTGTTGCTTTTGTACAGACATCATATTGAGATATGCATTCATCTGAGGAAAGTGATAGACAGGGTTTTTAAAAGTAGACTCAATCAGTGAAAGAATTTTTTTTTTCGTAGTATTAGAACATCTAAATTGTTGAATTGTTGCCAAGGAGAAGAGGAAATAAAGGAGAAGAATGAGGGAGTTATAGGAACAAAAACCCAAACCACCAAACAGGTAAGGAGACAATTCCAAGCTAATTTGCTCATATTCTGTCATTTCTATCATTACTCAAGTTTCACTTTTCAGATACAATGGCTTTCTGTCAATTATTTGCTTTTCCTTTCTTAAATTGTTTTGTCAAAAATTTATTTAAGTAAAAAAGATGTATAATAACACAAGTGTTCCTTCAAAATGTGTTTGATGTGAAGCCATCTTTATTGGAGAACCCTAGAGAGCTTTGTAGAGCATAGTGCCAGGTTTCCAATCCTGAGGACATAAATAGTCCCACTAAAATGAATGAGATCATTATTTGCATGATTAAATATCATAACATTAAACTGTACATAAATGCTACTGCTGTGGGTAGAGAGGGGGAAGGAGGAGAGGAATGCAACATAAACTTTCAGGTGACAGAAGAGGAATGAATTCTGCCTGATTTTTCATCCTTCAAAAGCCTTCTAGTGACAGTATTATTTTTAAATGGCTTTTAGTGATTTTGTGACACTGCCAAGTCATTTAGCTCTATTAAAATAAAAAAAAAAAAAAAAGGAAGAAGAAATCCAACAGCAGCAAAAATGGAATAATGCACAGTATTAATCTAGTGCCAGCTGAGTTTGGGACTCAGAGGGCTTCGTGCCTGTGTGTGAAATGACTTTGTTGGACCCCCAGCCCATCCAGCCTTCACTGGCAAACAGGGCTTTGGCAGGATCACCCCTCTCCTGCTCCCCAGGATGGTCAGGCTTCTTCCTTGCTCTGCAGAGCCAAGAGCATTGCTGCAGTGGGTGCCAGTGCTCAGATCTTGTCCCCTTCTTGGTAACCCTCCACAGAGGTGCCCAGTACTTCTGTGGCTGACTCAGAAATACCTGCAAGAACTGAGCACACACCGTGTTACCTAAAGTCTCTGCTCTGCTGTGCCATCACCACTGAACAGAGAGTAGGCTCACCAAACACACAGATGGCACAGAGCTGGGGAGGGCTGCTGGCATGGAGGAGGACAGGTTTAGTTTTCAACATGTTCTATTTCAAATTTGGCATGCAGGGTGGAAAAAACAATGCATTCCAGTGAGGGCAAAGGCAAGATACTTCATGTAGGCTGTTATGCACATATGGAGCAATGACACCTGCCCAGGCCTTAAGGAGCAAAGTTTCAGTAGGTCATCAGTTCTGGATAAGTCCATGAAGAGAGGATGACAGATATGTCCCAGGATGTATAAATAGGTGTGCAGATCATAAAACACAGTCCTAGATATAAGACAACTTTCCAGTGTAGAACCAAACTGAGCTGTATGAATTTCACAGAGCGGGAAGAAAGAAAGATAATAAAGTCATGAAACAAGAGTATATAGTCAAGAGCAAACAAAAAAGATCAGAGATCTAGAAAATGTGACCCATGGGGGGGGGTGGCAGGAAATGACAGAAATTATGTTATTTTGCCTAAGCAATAGAAGGGGAAGAGGGAGTGGATAGAAGAGACATTCATTAAATATGTATAGACTACTGCCAGGATAATCTGTTCTCCCTGTTCATGCTGGACAGGACAAGAAGTGATGTGCTTAGTGAATGCTGCAAGGAATGTTCAGGTTAGATATGAAAATGATAAGGATGGAGAAGCATAAAAATAGACTGCCTGGGGAGGTATAGAGCCTTTATCACAGGAAAAATGATGAGAGTAGAGTTCAGTCTGCCATGAGGCAAAGGAAACTGCCAGCACTGTGATTCAGTGCACACAGTAACATTAGAGAACTGGGATGTCCCTATCTTGGTTTCATCTCCTCTCTTTTGAATGGGTGTCTCCTTAAACTGCATTATATATTTGTTTCCTTTCCCTTTTATTTATTATGATTTGTGTTGAGCAATCTGAATGAGAGAGATGCTTTCTTTCTGCTCTCTGGGGTAATAGCATTAATAATTATGATTTCTTTAATTAAAGAAATATATATGTCTTGCATAAGATTTCTCTACTTATAGTATCATTTTGAAGTAGTATCATCTTGAAGTATTGCTACAATTTCCAGGGGCTTTATCTAGGAGCAAGGATATGTGTCTTTATTACTATGGTGAAACCAGGATTAACCCTTTCCAAGTTAGTAGGGTCATGCTGAACCACAGGAAAGACCCATCTCTGTTCACAAAAATGCCTCTCTTTCCTTATCTGGGCTCTGGAGAACAAACATTTCCTCTGCTTATATCTGTACAAAACCTGCCTCACACATGGGACACAGACTTGACTGGAGCTCCCGAATCTATTGTAGTGTAAATATAGAAACAATCAGTGAAATCCTGCCTAAATCTCCATGTCTTCATGACAATAATCATAATCATAATCATAATCATAATCATAATCATAATCTGAATTAAGCAATGGCAGCTGGAGGCTTATACCCACTGGAAGTAAAGCATCATGCACCATTTTTAAGCACTCCAAGTCCCAACAAGCCAGAGCTCCTAGTGGGGTAGCACAGCTCCCTTCCAGGCAGGGCCTCTGTCCACACTGCTGCTGTTTGAAGGCAGCTGCATGTTTATCTCAAAGAATTCAGCAGGCATCACTCTTGTCTTTTGAAACACAAAGAAAACACCTCTCCCTTAATTTGCCATAGTCTAATGCATAGACTGTATCTGTTTCAGCTGTTTCCAGCAGCATGTCTTCAGCTCCAAAACTGGAGGTTTGAGCCCCAGGACAGGGTTCAGACACTTTAACAAGGTTTACTTTGGGTAGAGGAGGAGTGGAAGAGATAAGGATAGAGATCTCTTCCTCTCCTGGCTGTGCTACCATGCACAAGACATCCAGGTTTGCTGGCACAGAGTGACTCCACAAGCAGAGGAGCAGAACAATTTCATCTGCCAGCATGGGGAGTGAGGAGTGGCTTTATATCCAGGCTCTGTGCATGGGACAGTTTCTGTTATTTCTCCAGTGTCTTTAATGTAAAAGCTGTCCGGATAGCATCATCAAACATTCACTTAACACAGGGTGGTCAGATCCACAGTCCTGGCAGTGACATCACCTTTCTGAGAGGGTCTGAACTTGCTCAGGCAGAAGTGGAGGGGTTCCTAGGGCTCCCTCACCCTGGGCAAGCGTGGTCTCTCCGAGCAAGGCCGGAGGATCTTCCTTGTGGCCGGGCAGAGGGATGCCCGGCTGCAGCATCAGCTCTCACTGAGCTCTGTGGAGGGATGCACCTGTCAGGCAAGGCGGGGCAGTCCGGGGCACCTACAGAAGAGCAGCTCAGAGAAACCTAAGAGACGCTTGAAGCCTCCTGGGACCAGGGGATCTGCTTGGAGCCTCCTGGGACCAGGGGATCTGCTCAGCGGCAGCCCCCGCCCTCTGTCCGCCTCCCAGAGCCGCGGCTGCGGCTGCTTTAACCGGGCCGGGGGGGTGCTGGCAGCCCCGCCGACGTGGCGGGCATCAGCTGACCGCGCCGGGCTCTGCCTCCTCCCGGGCCGCCC
>VZRH01003705.1:1911788-1956242 GCA_013397555.1 Urocynchramus pylzowi | reverse complement strand
CGCGGCCTCGACCCGCGGCCCGCACCCTCCCGGGCCACCCCTGGCAGGGCGGGCAAGGGCTCGGCCCCGGGGCCCCGGGGAGCCGGACCTGGTGCCCGGGTGAGGCACAGTCCTGCTTTGGCACTTTCTAGTGTCGCACCATTTTCTTACTTTGGCAGAGGATTGCTGAGCCCTCTCGAGCGTTAGTGGTGAAGGATATAGAACTGTTGCTTCACAGGTGAAGACAGATAATTAAAATGACTGTGTCATCAAGGTTATGTAGGAAATCTTTGGGCCAACAAAGATTTCTTCCTCCTTCAGGCAAAACATTGTCTCTTATCACAAGGCTTATTTTCTCAGGTAAAATACAGCATCTTTCCTTCAAAGAAGCCTTACAAGACTAAATGAGCTATTTGATTATGTAGCGATATCTGTGAGCATCTTGCTCTGCCTCAGGATGCAGACAGACACTTGCACTGGACAAAACCCAGGAATTGAAGTATGCAGTGAAAGAAAAAGCAGATGGTAAAACTCTGATTGTGCTACAAATAATGGTTTTAAAATCTAAATTTCATACAGGGAAAACACTGAATTCAGTTCCAAACAGAAAAAAAAAATGTCTTTAGTCAATTTAGTACTGTACCCAGTAGCATCCATGGGCAAAATGGTTGTGATCCTCTTCTAAGTCACACAGGTATAAGTCAGCCGTACATCTATCTAAACTCATAAAGTAGCAACAGTTTACACAAAAGGAAAATCAAGTCCTTCAATGTGTTTTCCCCTAAACTCTTAATTAAGTTTAGTTTTCACTGCTAAGTTTGTTTACAAGCAGGTCAAACCATTAGTAATGCTGCATACAAGCATGCAGTACTGCTGCCTGGTTCACTATTTGTTGTAGTTTTCATGGATAATCATGAATACAAATAATTTATTCTATTTACCTTTTTTCTTGCAGTAACGCTTAAGATGTTACCTGATTTTTCTTCCCTAGCATCCTAGAAAAAGGTGAAGGAGAAAGGCTTGAAACTAGATTTTTTTTAAGTAACAAGAACAAAAACCCAAACATAGAATCACTAATTTCAATCCTGCCAAGTACTGAGTGTTTCTGGGGGGATATGATCACTCTTAAGCTCATCTGACTCCAGCCTAAAATGCTGAGGAATGTGCTGCTGCTCAGCTTGAGGGGAACCATGAAAAAGGGACTGATACCATGACTTAGGTAAAGGCTGCACTGATACTAATTAAAGATTGGGTCAGGAGGCAAATGAGAATGAAAGATCTTACTGGTAAACAAGTGCAGTGCATGGATTTGTGTGCCTGGCCAGATACCATGATGGGATAGTGTTTGTCTCTGACATTCCCCTGACAAAATTAATGAAAGTTTTATTTGTATTGAATTTGTTTTTACTTTTTCCTGGATAACTATGTATGCAATCTGAAATTTTGAAGACCACATGTGTTTCAGGCATATGGGGAAGAACAAACAACTCAGAGCTCCTTCATGTTATGTAACATAGGCAAATGATAATACAGACATGAGTTTTGACAGGCTTGAAATTATGTAAGCTACACACATACTCTGGATTTTAATCCTCTGCCTTTGCACTCTTCATTCACATGAGCAAATTCCACCAGAGTCAGTAAGACTACTCTCATTACTTAATCACATATATAAGGGATACCTTGAAGAGGCAAGTCCTAAATTATGCACATTAAATAGAACTTTAAAAAGACATTTAGAAATAACCTTTAAGTGGATAATACTAAGATTGGGTAAACTCATTCTTTTCCCTCTATCTTTCCAAGCCTAGGAAGTTCTGTGAATTAATTTTTTCCCTGCTTATTTTTTTCCCCAGATCCTCTCTCTGTGTTATTAATAGAGGGAAAGGCAGAATTTATGAAGTCACAAGGAGCCCTACAGAGATAAATCTGTGTAATTTTACAATGGAAACTGACAGCTTTTGCTTGCGTATTTCAGTTACATGTTTTCCAAAATCCGATCCTAGATATCAGTATATGAGTAACTGCAAAGCACACTTATCTCTTCAGAATTTCTGCTAAATGCTTGTAGAAAATCTATTCAATCTGTAAAATATAAGGACATTTCAAAGTTAGCTACCGTTTGAGAAGCAGAATCAAATCACTCAACCTTTCTCCTTATGTTTTCTTTTGCAGCATTATTTCCTACGTGTTTTTCTGCCATAGTGTTTTGTGTTTTAAAAATTGAGTGTGTGATTTTAGACTGGATTACGAACTGCTTTCCTTTTATATCCTGTAATATCACCTGACCAGTATCAGTGGGTCACAGCCTAATTAGATTAGCATTGGATACACTTTTCTTGGAGCAGCTGCATCATTGTTGTGCTAAGTAGGGCAAATGCACTAAGTATATTTATAATTTGATGATTAATTGCCTCCAATATATAGGAACTCAGGCAAAACCATGAATGAAACTTGCTTTCATCAGTGAATTTCAGCTTACAGCAGTCAGTGTGCTTGCTCTCACTAAAACTTACTTCACTAGATTTGATATGACATTTTTTCCTGCTGTCAAGACGTTTCTGGGTTGCTTTCAAGGGTTTGTTTATTGCTTGTTTGTTATTTCTCATGGTCTAGAAAGAGGCATGTGCTTCAAAACAGCAACATCTAATGCAAAATAATCACATACCAGAGCACTGCACTTACAGCTCACAGTTAACAGCAGATCATGTTTGAATGATCCTTATTAGCCTGTACAGAAGTCTGAAGGGGATAAACATCTCTAGTTCAGCTTCTTACTGCACTTCTCAACACTTCAATGATGTCATGGGACTAGGAAAGAGAAGAAGGCAAAACTAGAACTGTTCAAGGGATTAGTCTTTTTCCAGAAGGCGGGGAAGGTTGAGGGTAGAACAACTACTTACCTTTTCCTTATTTCCACAATATCAGGCTATGCATGAGGTAAACTAGAGTGTTTCACATAAAAGGTGAAGTTTAGTAAACAGAAAAGAACTTATGCTTTTAAATTAATGCTTGGGTTGATGGAAACTCCAAACCTGAAAATCCTTTATCAGCTCCTGCCTGGCACTCCATTTCTGTAGGCATACAACATGTAATGGTTGTGGTCAGTGCCATGGGTGAGGAATGGGCTGAAAGGCAGCACCCATTGGGTGGTGGCAAGTGGCTCCTTTTCTAAATGGCAACCTGTCACAAGTGGGGTCCCCAAGGGATCAATATTGGGCTCAATGCTGCTTAATGTCTTTATAAGTGATCTGGAAAATGGGATCAAGTGTATCCTTATAAAGTTTGCCCACAGTCCCAAACTGAGTAAGGAAAGGAGAAGCCACCCTGCAGGAAGATCTGGATTGTCTGGAAGAGTGGGCTAGCAAGAACACTATGAAGTTCAACAAGGACAAGTGTAAGGTGTTGCATCTAAAAAATGTAATCCAGGTTTGCAGCACAGACTGGGAATCTGCCTGGCTGGGAAGCAGCTTTATGGAAAGGAATCTTGGGGTCCTTGTGGACAACAAATTCAGAATGAGTGACCAGTGTGCAGCTGGGGCAGAGAAAGCCAGCAGGAGGCTGGGCTGCATCAACCAGGGCATCCCCAGCAGAGATCAAAAAGTCATTATGTCACTTTATTCAGCACTTGCCTGGCCTGGAATACTGTGTTCAGGTTTGGTCCCAGCTATACAAAAAAAAAGATGTGGACAGACTACAAAGAGAGGCCACAAAGATGAGCAAACAAGGGGAAAGCCTGGTGTATGGGGAAAGGCTGAGAGAACTGGGCTTGTTCAGCCTTGAAAAAAAGGAGGCTTAGGGGAGACATTTTTTCCCTCTAGTATTTAAAGGATGGCAACAAAGATCAGACTCCTTTGTTACCAGGAGTCTTATGGAAAAGGTGAGGGGTAATGTGTAAAAGTCTTGGGGAGATTATGAGTGCACACAAGATGAAAAATATTTGCAATGAGGATAATCTCTCCAGGGAAGTGGTGAATTCCCTGCATTGGACACCTTTAGGATTTGTCTGGACAGGGTGCTGGGCAATTTTTTCTAGACTGTGCTTTTGCCAAGAGAGGCTGGACCAGAGGTTTTTGTGCTTTTGCCAAGAAAGGCTGGATCCTGGAGATCCCCTCCAACCTTGCATTCAATGTGTCTGTGACTATATGATCACATTTCTCTAAGTATAGCCTTCTTGTCCTCAACTGTGCTTCTGTTTCTGTGCATCCCATGAAGTGCCTCAATAACTCTACATTTAAGTTGCCAGGCAGCCTACCCTACCCAGCATCCAAACACTGTTCTTCTTGGAACACATTTTGCAGTTGTACTACACACACAGCACCTGTCCAATGTCAAAGTCAGTAGAGAAGGTTATTGTGCTTTTCCTCTGTGTAACAAATGTGGTAATGAAAATATTCCTGGGATGTGGTAGACCAAGGCTTGAATCTGTTTTTCCTTAGAGGATATTGAAGTCTGTCTCTCTTACCTCATCAGAGAGTTTCCAAAGCAAACCCATTCCTAGCACAACTGTTCTTCTGTGAAGATAAAAGATTCAATGTGAAAAAAGAAAAATTTAAAAAATAATAATTCTGACTCTGTAACCAGCTGTTTATGGAATCTCTCACTGAAGATGTCCTTGCTCAACATTTTAGTGTTTTTTATAATGTTAAATCATTCCCTTGAACACAGGTCCCTGTACAGCAGACTGTATCTCCATTCTGATCTCCAGTCTGATCTCCATTCTGACATGATGAATCTTGAACCTCTTTTTCAGAGTGCTGAGAAGCCCAAGTATATAGTGGAGAATATCACAGTGATTCTCTAAATTAGGGAAATCAAGAGAAATTAGAGAAAGCCTAGGTTTTAGACATACTCCCTGCCTTTCATAGTTGCAGAGCCTTTTTGCATACTGTGTAAGGATCTTTCAGACTATGGTAGCACTTAACATAGGCTTCTGAATTAAACTCTAGTAGTTGTGTGTCTGCAGATGAGTTGCTCAAGGACCTTGCTTTGTGGCTTATGAGCTGTTTTTTCTTCATCTTGCCTTTATTACAAAGATAAGTTCTGTCACTTGCTCTGTTCTTGGTGCAGTGCAGCTTGTACCTATCATGAGTGCAGAAAGGACTGTAGAGTTCCAGTCTGACCCAAGGAGGGAGATGAATGCAAATCACTGGGTTAGTGCTGCAGTGAATCTTGAACACTTTGTTAGCAGCCTCAGTCATTCAAACCAGGCATGGAAGAGACCTGGATCATCAAAAGTGATCAAGCACAAAACATCCTGAGGATCTGGTATTTCTTGAAACTAAAGATTTTTCTAAAGGATGTCATTAAGACCTGACTCACAGGCTTCCAACATCTTCATTTAGATCCTTGATTTAAAGCCCATAGAATGTAATATAAAGAATCCCATAGATATTAGGATTTTTAGGTGACCCATAAAGATGACTTCTCAGGACTCTCTTCAGGGAAAGTTTTGCTCTGAATCCACAGTCCTTCTGAAAAAGAACACAAATGTAGACATCCAGCTCCTCCAGGAATCTCTGAATGAGCTCTGTCATGCTTATCTCTCCAAACAGCCAGGTCTGCTAACAGAGATACCAGAGTGGTGCTGCTTAACCTAGAACAAAAATATCAGGAACTGTACACAGGATGAAGTGCAAAGCCAGGCAGCCATTGGCTGACAGAGGAATGTCTTGTCATACGAGTTGTATTTATTAGCAACTATTTTAAGAAGTGCTGCTATTTCATTTGCCAGCTTCTTTTGCTGCAAGGTTCCATGCAGTTACCTCTAGAGGAGAGAGGAAGGCTGCAAAGTTCATTAATTAACAATTGCTGCAGTCTGAGAAGCAGCTGAAGTATATCAATGTAAAAAAAATCAAAACTAACACAAGCCATTTTTTTCCACAATCACAACAAGTAATTGTACTTCTTCCAAACAGTCTGATGTTGGTGTTATAATTTTATATGATGCATTAGTTTAAATCTAGATAACAGTAGCCCCAAGTATAAATGAAATAATGTCTGAGTTCAATAATATATTTTTTTACTTCAACTTTGTTTTTCAATTTTGATTTAATCATCACTTTGCAGATTTGTATTTTCCTATATTTTTCCTTTCCCTTAAAAAAATAAAGAAAAGCAGAAATTCTTCTTTAATTAAATTAATGGAAGCAATCAATATTGTCAACTTCATTTTGAAATTTCATTTTGAAAATCAGTTTATGTCTTTGGGTGGATCCAATCTTTAGGCACTGTACTATTTCTCCTTTGTTCAAACTCTCCTGCTTCATTTAGCTTAGAACTATTCAGGGATGGAGCTATCTATTCTGTGTTCCTTGCATTAGGTCTGCCACAGTAGAAGGCTCGTTCATAAATCCATAACTATCACCACAGTGCAAAGAAGAAATAATAAAAAACCAGGAAAATTAATCAACACAGAAAAACTAAATGATATTACATGATATTACATGTAGCAGAGGTTATATAATTCTGGAGCTAGGATCTTAGGTAAATAAATTACTTAGATCTCAAGGAAGTTATTCAAATAATGGCATACAATCTAGATATACACATTCTTTTATCCTATGATCCTCTTGTCATATGGGAAAGTATCTCCAATGCTTATTAATATTCATAAGCTTCATAAGCATACTAGACAGGGTTATAACTGACATAGAAATCATCCCACAAGTGCTCAGTATAATTTAATGTGCAGATATGAAGGAGTAACATTCACCACAGATTTCAGCTAGGGATTGGGAATGAGGATCATACCCATTCCATCACTAAATTAATCATTGGTCTGGGGTGACCCACACACATCTTTATGCATTTCAGAGCTTCATTTGATTTGAAAATTTGCCTTCCTCAGCCACTGTAATAAGTGACTTATATGTTCAGTTGCTTTGAGATTTTTGTCTAAAACATCCCAACATCTCCTATGATGCATCAAAAGAGGAATACTGCATTGGCCTCTTTCAGCCATGCACATTTTGTTGAAATATTAGTCCATTGAATATAGTGGGAATGCATGCATTTAATTTTATTCTTTCTTTAAAGACCTGGTTTCACGTCATTCTATTCAGAGTTGGAAGGTATGTCCTATAAGAAGTTAAGAACTCTGGCTTTTTCTACTTTGGAGAAGAGGAAGCTGAGGTGTGACCTCGTTGCTCTCTAACAGCTTCCTGAGGAAGGGGAGAGAGAAGTGTTGAGCTCTTCTCTCTGGGGTCCATTGACATGACATGTGGGAATGGTTCAAAGCTGGACCAGGGAAGTCAGAGAATAGACATTAGGATGCATTTCTCTACTCAGAGAGTGCTCAAATATTTGAACAGGCTCCCTAGAGAGGTAATCAATTCCCCAAGTTTGTCAGTATCTAAGAGACATTTGGACAGTATTCTTAACAATGTGCTTTAACTTTTGATGGCCACTGAAATCAGGGGTCAGGCAGTTGGAATAGAAGGCAGTTATAGGTCCCATGAAACTGAAATATTCTATTCTATTCTATTCTATTCTATTCTATTCTATTCTATTCTATTCTATTCTATTCTATTCTATTCTATTCTATTCTATTCTATTCTATTCTTTCAGCCTGATCATCAGTGACTCTAACAGCCACCTGTACTGAGAAGATGTAAAAGTAGGTATCATACAGGTGGAAAAGGACCTGGGGGTGTTGGTCAACAGCAGCTGAACATGAGTCAGTGCCTGCCCAGGTGGCCAAAAAGGCCATTGGCAGCTGGCCTGTATCAGCAACAGAGGGGCCAGCAGGGCCAGGGCAGGGACTGTCCCTCTGTGCTGGGCACTGGTGAGGCCACACCTCAAATCCCGTGTCCAGTTCTGGGCCCCTCACTGCAAGAAAGACATGGAGGGGCTGGAGTGGGTTCAGAGAAGAACAGAGCCGGGGAAGGGTCTGGAGCACAAGTCTGAGGAGCAGCTGAGGGAGCTGGGGCTGTTCTGCCTGGAACAGAGGATCCAGGGGGATCTTGTCACTCTCTACAAATGCCTGACAGGGGGCTGTAGCCAGGTGGGGGTTGATGTCTTTTCCTGAGTAACAAGAGACAGGACGAGAGGATGTGGCCTCAAATTTCCCCAGGAGAGGTTTAGATTAGATAATGGGAAAAATTCCTACATCAAAAGGATTGTCAAGCAGTGGAACAGGCTGTGCATGGGAGTGATGCTGTCACCATCCCTGGAGGGACTCAAAGTCATGTAGGTGTGACACTTAAGGACATATTTTAGTGATGGACTTAGCAGTGCTGGGTTAACAGTTGGACTTGATGGTCTTAGAAGTCTTTTCCAACCTAACTGATTCTGATTCTTTATAGTAACGAATTATTGAAACATTAAAGGTGTAGCATACCTCAAAATGGTCAGAGAGATTTACAAGAGATTCCTTCAGGATCTGAAGGTCTTTGAGAGAAGCCAGTGCAAATTCTTTTTTGAGACTTAAGAAAACTTAAGTCATATGAAACTTGCCTAAAGGGCTGTACAAGTTGAACAAATTACTGTAAAACCTTTTTAAAACATCCCAAAATGTAGCCAAATGCCACTCTGGCTGATGCTAGGACAATTTACATGTTCTCAGCAAACCTGAGAGTAACAGTAATTTGCTGACAACAGTAGGAAGAGAAGAATTTATTACATGTATTTCATTTGTGCTAATGGAATTGCTTTTGTCTGCTGTGTTCCATTAGCCACCTGAGAGACTGTAAGAAATGCCAGAAGTACACATGAAGTGTTCCCATTTTCTATGTGATGGTACAGGATGGTAGGCCCCCATTAATCTTATAATCTCAATAGCTCTTCTTGCTTAGAAATTATTTTTTCAATGGCTTATTACTTTCTTCTCTGTAAAAATGTATTTGTGTCTGGTTATTCTTAAAGTACATTTTCTGATGACAACCACACTTCTTTGCTAACACTGCATGGTAGGTTATGTAACACAAGCATTCATTTACTTCAAATCTCATCAACAATCAAAACAATAAAATCTAAAAGCTTTAAGTACAGAATTCTCCAAGGCAATGTGAATTTGGAGAATGAGTGTAAAAAAATGAACCTTAACATGTCAATTATTTTAAACTCAAGAAAAACTCTCATATACCTAAAGATTGGTATAAGTTTTTGTTCAATGTCTTAAGACTTTGTTAAAAGATTGTTAAGGTAGTTGCTCCATTCTTCTTCAAGCAGTTAACAGAACTTTGCTGGCCAGATTGCTTTCCATGACACAACAACATGCTAACTTCAACTCTGAGTTTAAAAATGGTCTATCCAAATGAATTTATTAAAGATGGTGTACAGGAAGAAAGAGGATTTGAGACCACTTCTGGTTTTCTTCTGCAATGCCAAGCTTCTGTAATTTGACTTGACTTAGTTGATTTTTTTTTTAATCTAAAAGCAATGTGTATATCTAGTAAGATTTCATATTTAAATTTCTAAAGGTTCAGACCACTTCATTGATTTACATATTTTTTATTATATGATGCAAATACTCAGCCAAAGTAATGCTGTGAAATTTCATGCTTTATTCCTTTTTTCTTGTAACTTGCTTTCAGGCTCAGTAATTACATTTGCAAGTCAAAATAATATTTACTATGTCCCTAAAGTTTGTGTATATCTGAAGATGGTTTATAGGTGCAATTTAAAAATGGAAAATATGCACACCATTAATTAAGAGATGTTTTTTCTAATTACTATCATTAAACTATAATCTGGAAATCAAACTGTCGTATTCTGTTTAACAGCAATATGGATTCAGCAGCTGCAGATTTTAAGAGAACTTGAAAGGCGTTTATTCAAAGCTTAGTGCCCTTTACTAGAGAATGACAATTCAAGGAATCTCAGACAGGGAAAAAAGAAAATGCTAGAGCATCCTACAAATAAGGAAATAATTAAAAATCCAAATCATAAACACATAAATACACAGAAAACTTCCAGATTTTCTTGCAGAATTTGTACAAAAGTTGTGGTCTCCAAAATATGGGAGGGTAGATGGTCACAGAAATTATTCCCAGGATAGTCATCTGGCCTAAAGCCCATTTTTCAAAGTGATCTAGGAACTTAAAAATATATCAAGGCAGTGAGGGAGAATTTCAACACTCCACAAGCTCTGTAAATCACTTAATTGGTTTTAAGAGTGCCTTGTGGGACTCACTAACTCCCACCAAACTCAATAGAATTTAATAGTCTTATGTGCAGACAACACAAAACTGGGAGGAGTGACTGATACACCAAATGACTGTGTTGCCACTCAGAGGGACCTCAGTGGGCTGGAGAAATTGACTGACAGGATCATCACAGAGTCACAGAATCACAGTATCTTTAAGGCTGGAGAAGATCTCTAAGATCATCGAGTTCAGTTCTCAATTTAGCACCACTTTTTTCACCACTAAACCATAACCCCAAGTGCCACATCCACTTGCCTTCTCAACAGTCCCAGTGATGGTGACTCCGCCACTTCCCTGTGTGGCCTGTTCCAATGCCTGATCACCCTTTCAGTAATAAAATTTTTGCTAATATCCAATTTAAATATCTCTGGAAGAACCTGAGGCTATTTTGTATTGTCTTGCCACTTACTACCTAGAAAGAAGACTGACCCACACCTGTCTACACCCTCCTCTGAGGGAGTTGTAAAGATCAATAAGGTGCCCCAGCAGCTTGCTTTCCTCCAGGCTGAGCCCCACTAGATCCTTCAGCTGCTCCTCATCAGAATTGTGCTCCAGCCCCACCTCAGCTTCATTCAACAGAAGGGAAAAACAACATTCTGCACCTAGGAAGGAATAATCCCATGCACCACAACAGACTGGCAGCTTACCAGCTGGAAAGCAGCTCTTGGAGAACCCTGGAGAACCTGGTGGACACCAAACTGACCATGAACCAACAGGCTGAAGGCCAATGGCCTCCTGTGCTGCCTCAGGCAGAACATTCTCATTGGGTTGAGGGAAGCAGTCTTCCCCCTCTGTTTGGTCCTCCTGAAACACATCTGGAGTGACAGGCCCAGTGCAGGAGTGCCCAGCACACGTGAGCATACTGGAGTTAGTCCAGAGAAGGACTATGAGAAGCTGCCAAATGAGGAACAGCTGAGAGAGCTGGGACTGTTCAGACTGGAACTGTGTGCCCTGGTGGCCAAGAAGACCAAGAGCATCCTGGCCTGTATCAGGAATGGTGTGGCCAGCAGGAGCAGGGAGGTCATTCTCCCCCTGTACTCAGCACCGGTGAGGGCACACCTTGAGTGCTGTGCCCAGTTCTGGCCCCTCAGTTTGGGAAGGACATTGAGACTCTGGAGCACGTCCAGAGGAGGCAACGAGGCTGGTGAGGGGCTGGGAACACAAACCTTGTGAGGAACGACTGAGGGAGCTCAGTCCAGGTTATTTAGCCTGGAGAAAAGGAGACTCAGAGGTGACCTTATCACACTCTACAACTGCCTGAAAGGAGGTTGTAGTCAGGTAGGGGTTGGTCCCTTTCTCCAGGCAGCAACCAACAGAACAAGAGGACACAATCTCAAGCTGCATCAAGGGAAATATAGGTTAGATATTAGGAAAAATTTATAAGTTAAATATTAGGAAAAATATCACACAAAGGGTGATAAAGTACTGGAATGGTCTGCCCAGGGAGGTGGTGGAGTCACTATCCCTGGATGTGTTTAAAAAAAGAGTGGATGTGGCACTCGGTGCCATGGTTTAGTTGAGGTGTTAGAATAGTTGAGGTGTTAGATCACAGAATCATGCAATCATTTAGGCTGACAAAGACAGTTCAGATCATCAAGTCTAACCATAAACCTAAAACTACAGAGTCCACCACATGTCATCAGCTCTCATTTCTTCATGGGAGTTGTTCTATGGGCTTATCCCCATCGTATGGTTCAAAGCTCAAAGCAGCAACCTTGTCTTCCCCATCCCCATCTACGGGCATCAGGCACTGCCAGAGCACAAGCTTACAGCAAACATCAGGCACATGCTCACTCCATTCTTCTTTTGGGGAACAATTCTGTCTCCACTTCCTAGTTCTTTGTGCTCTGTGCAATATTACAGGTGGAAGAGTTTGAACGATATTAGCAATACATGTCTTTCTTTCTACCAGAAAAAAAAATCCCTCTACCAATACCAACCACTCAGTTTCACATGGTGAGATTGCTACATTAATGTTCAGAGATGTGATATAAGTGTGTGTGTGTGTGTGTACTGTGATCTCCCTGGGGCTTTCTCAGCAGTCTAAAGTGCCAAAAATTCTGGAGGCAGGTTTACTCTCCAGCAGTTGGTCTATCAAAGTTAGAACAATATTTTGAGCAACAGATCCATCTATCCAACAACTATCCTTTAAAAAAAATAAAAGTAGAAACTAACCTTCTGCCAAGAAAGCACTGATAATCTTTAAACATACTGTTTTCAGTCACAGTGGGTCCTGCTTATTTTCACTGCTTCTCAGAGTAGAGGATTACTCTAAAGGAAAATGAAGAGACAGCTGTGGCAACTTTCAAATATGAAAGGGGTTGCTACAGAGAGGAAGAAATCAATTGCTCTTTGTTTCATCTATAAGTGATCATGACATGATAGATTAAGTTATTCTATAGAATAGCTACATTAGATAGTAGGAGAAATCTTGAAAAAAGAACCTAATAACAATATCTTAAATAACCTCATTTTGCTTGGAAGGTTTTACCTTGAGGTATAATTAAACAGTTTAGAGAGGCAATTTTTAGGAGTGATTTAGGTAATATTCAGGACCCTGGAGCATGGGTTAAGTGACTTATCAAGGTCATCTCATGCCCTACTTTCTATAATTAAATGATACTTGCTCCTAATTTTGACTATGATGCAAACTGTTCTCACCCCCAGTTTCAAATGAAGTGAACCATTTCATATATATAATGATTGCTGCCCTAAGGCTGATAGATTAGTCTGAATTATTTTCATTTATGTAGCCTGAAATGCCACAGCTTCAGGTGTTTATATTTGTGGTTTGCTACAGAAATGTTGGATCAAATATTAGCCAGTAATATTGTTGATGGTGCAAGAAAATGGCAGAATCTGATTGTCTCTTCCAAGAGAGTAACAACTGGTGGAGAGACTGTGTTGTTAATAAAGTCATGTAAACTTTAAAGCCAAAAAACCAGAGAAGAGTGAATCTGTTGACTGAATAGGGGCTATTTTTGCCCATTGAAAAGTATTTTTTAGGTCATCATCAGCTCATTTTACTTCACCTTTAATCTTCCTCATCTTGTATCATTAACCTGGTCTGATTTATTTATTTTCATGGATATGTATATATATATATATATATACATAAATGTATTCAGAGGAGCAGTGTTATTTTAAATTCTTTCTATTGTGTAAGTGTGGATATACCACTTAATTATAAAGAATAAAAATTTTCCTGGTTGTTCCTGCTCTAAGCAAATATTTCAACAATTATGTACATTAAAAGATATGTCTCAGAAATCTTTGGGACTACAGCTGACTTTAGGACTATTCCTAGATATGTGGTGCACATGAAAATAATGGAAAAAATATAGGAATACATAAGTAAATATAGAGATTAATTAATGCTTGCTCAGTAGCTGGAGTATCATTAAGAGGTAGAAGAGTCCTGTCTCTAACTTTGCATCTAAAAATCTGTCCTAAACTCTGGGAATGCTCATGGAACATCTTGTTTCTTGCAAAAATTTCTTGATGGGTGGCAGCCACAACAGGTTCATTTGACCTGAGGATGCTTTCTGTCACTGCAGTAACAGAACTCCTTCCCTAGGGCTGAGCATCCCACTCTGACACCAACAGGGAATCGGGCTTTTACTGTGGAACAGACACAGAATATTTCCTTCCTTCTCCAATAATGAGAAAACCCTTAGTAGCATACAGTATTAACTCAGGGAACCTGTTGGCTGATGTTCTCTTCAAGGGCAATAAACTCTGACCTTGGCAGGATATTTTAATACCATTTTTCATGTTGTGAAGGGCGATTCAGTCTTTCAGCAAAATGCTTTCATTTACAGACCACAAAATCAGTAGTAGTCATTCAGGGTAATTATACAGACAACTTTAATGAAATATTTTCACACAACCATCTCTACTCCTGCCAGACACAGGACCCTCTTTAAAAAATGAATACTTTGAAAATTATGCTGGATTTTTTTGTTCAAGGGGGAGGATGGTATTAAACACACAGGCAAAATACAGTTACTCTTGTTCTTAGTGGAAGTCAGATGGTAGGTAAAGGCAGGACATCCTGGGTTTTTCATCATAATAATAATTTTGAGGATGTGTGCATTGACAGTGTATGGACTAAGATGCATTTTTTTCCAGAAAAGTCTGGATCATCCCATCCAAATGCAGTGGTATTGCTGTGCTCCTGACTGGACTGGCTCCTTAGCTACCACCTCACAATTGCAAGTCTGACAGATCAGTGATGTCTTGTCATCCAGCAAAAGATTTTTATTGAATACTGAGGTCAGCAGAAGCTGACACATCCCAGAGGAGGGATTTTGCAGCTCTGAGTGGCAATGATTCTTCCATTTCAGTTTTTCAGTTGAACTGGGAGCTGAGGAGTGCCACATGCTTCCCACATGCTGCAGGTGTGTTCTGAAACTTAAATATCTCTACATAGCCACGTTTTCCCTTCTGAGGGCCACCAGACATGTATCAGCCTAAGAAAGGCATTTCCACACCCAAAAGTCTGAGGTTTTCAGAAATGCAGCAGTTGCACTGCTTTACTACTTACTAGGGAAATATAAAAGATGTGAGGGTGGAGTTTGGGGTATTTCCAAATTCTGCCAAGAGCTGAAAATTTTAACATAGAAACACACACTTTTTGAAAAAAAAATAGCACTTCATAAAACTGTTCTGGTTCTCCATATTTGTCTTGCTTGTCTCCAGACATTGTTCCCCAATATTTGTATTTTTAATATGATGTTATAAGGTATTTAGTCACAGTGTTCTACTTTTGCAACCAGCATTTTTCTCCTTAAAAGCAATAACCGACATGATTTAGAGTCCTTGTCTTTTTTTGTAAACTCTGTGTAAAATACTATATAGGAACATGTTGGAAGGTAAGAAAAAAGACCAAAATGCCTGGGAAAAGTAATATATGATACTACTACACAGTTATGATACTACTACAAGACTAACATTATTTATTGGAAAAATATGTTAGTCTTGTACTCATGTAGTGATTAATCATGCTGACTTTAACAAATGGATGTGAATATTCATGAGAATGATAACATGGAGAAGTCATTTGAACTTGTTCTTCTTTTTACCTAGAATTTAATATAGGTTACACATGTAGTTACTGTACAGTATCAGCCGTGGGATATCAGCTTTATATCAACAATTAGTGAGTTTATAATGCTGTCTACAGACATGGCTTTAATTGCTTTCAGCACCACACTATGTAAACAAGAAGAAAATAACTTGAACAGTGGAGCTTGGCTGGGGCCTTATTTTACTTTAAAAACAGAAAATTTCTCTTTCTTTCTTTTTTTTTAAGTTTGAAACAATCTGATCAGTGCTAACTGTCTGAGTGGCAGAACTTGTGCAGTAAGAACTGATTGCATTCTTGTAGGGATATCAAAATGTTCAAATTGTTATCAGGAAGGAGCCATAAGTTATTCCTTAGGATATCTGAAATGCTTTGTTTCACTCATATTCTGCTCTCTAACAGATCAAGATTGTTGGAAGACACTATTTAAAAAGCCATCAGGGCCAGGATGAATACCTGTATCAAACAGATGGAATCAAGATCAAGTATTAAATTCAATGAAGTGTCTCACCCTGTCATTACCTGTGACCTTTCTCCTTCAACCCTTTCATAATTTAACTACTAGCACTGTCTGGCTTTCAAAAAATATTAACCAGTTGGAAGACCAGTTTATAAAACTGATTGTCTTTGGTTTTCATTTTTAAAACTCAGAAGTAATGTTCTCTCCCCTGCCTGAAATTCCAGTAAGAAATCGACTTTATCAGCTAATTCTTGGCTGAAATTATGGGATGGTTTTTGTGCCACAAAACACAGTGTCATCAGCCTTGGTATTCATACGCCAGCATGTCCAAAACCACACCAAATTTCTTTTCAAGCACTGGTCTGCTTGAGTGCTCCTAGGAGCACAATATTTACGTATCCTGACTACAGCAATATTGACTTAAATCTGTGAGCTAAATACTCACTAAAACCAAACACTGCTTTGCGCAAGAAAATTTCCTTTTGAAGACAATCATCTTCTGTGTGAGCAGGTAAAGACTGACCTTGCTCCTGAGTGGGTTCCTTTCCACAACCCAAACTGCAAAAACGTCCACATCATTCATGGCTGTGCATGGTATCAAACCCTGTACACAGCCATCCTTATGTAAATCATCTGAGGGGCTTGTCTTGTTAGTTTATGTCCATCAAGTTTTAACAGTCTCCAGCAGCATTCCTTGTATCAGCAGGGTTCATTATTCAACATCAGAGGCAGAGGTTGTTTTGCTCTGCGTCATTTATTTAATATTCCATGAACAGTCCAGTTTCTATTTCTCGTGCTTATACAAGCAGGGAGAACAAAGGCATGGCTTGTATTGTCAGGCAAGGAGAATTTGGCTCATGGTAAATATCAGGGTTTGAAGTTAATCCCATCCTTGTTTTAAACCAGAATAAGCCACTGCCTTCAAAGGAATTAGTCCTAAATCACACCACTGTCAGTGCAAAATGAATCCTGCACTATATGTCTCCTCTGCTAGCAAAGTGTCAGGAGAAGCCTAATCCTTCATTATTTGTCTCTGGTATATTCTGTCAGCCAAGGACTGAATCAACTCTTTCCCACAGCACTCTCTGTACTTTTGATGTCAGTTTGACTTCTTCTAGCTCACCACACTGAAGCGTTCACCATGACTAATAGCAGAATAACACCCACAGGTTTCACAAAGGAAAATGTTTGTCCTCGCCTAACTCTCTGAGATAAAGTTTTAATCCAGCAGGTCTGGAATGTTGTAACCTCTCATGGCTTTTGTCTGGTACATTTCCATTTGCTCCCATGTCCTTTCCCTATTTTCTGTCCGGGATATCCCCTAAAAGATAGTTTAAAAAACTTGAGATAAAGCAGACTTTAAAGGAAATATCAAATAACATTAGATATCAATAAAATTCCTGTTTAAACTTGAGTGACTCATGTCGTCTGCTGTGCCTAAGACATGTTCAGTTCAGCCCTGGAGGACAAAGTCTCCTGGACCCTATTACAAATCCCCAGCCATCCTAAAGTTTTCCTTGCAAGTTCATCCAAATCTTCATGGGCTCTCTATTTCCTGAAGTCTCCCAAGGTCTTAGCACTGGTTCTCAGCGTGGTTAAGGGTGCCTGAAATTCTGTGTACACTGAAGTCAGACTACAATTACGTCTTTTAATATGCCCAAGATTTTTCTGAAGCAAGTGTAAGTCTCATGTTTACAGCTCAACAGGAACAGCTAAGAAAATAGGTGTTTGGGGTTTTTTGTGTTTTGGGGTTTTTCAAGGTTTTGCTAGGAAAGGACTCTAAAAATTAAATTGTTGAGTTCTGTCTTTTCCTGGTTTTCAGGTCATCACAGTCAGCAACAAAAGGAGATACCAAGGGAAAAAATAAAGACAGGAATATCAATTTCTTTTATTGGAGCTTTCTGGTCACTTTTCAAACAATAATTTTAAGTGGAAGCAGAGCAGCCATGATGAGAAATTTGGAGGGAGAAGATATTTTCCATATTATTTCTGGTCTAGCAAAGCTAAAACCTGGTCTGGGGACTCTAAGTTGATTCTTGCTGTCTCACACATCAATCAGCTGTAAATTCAGCTGGCAAACTCCATCACCAGTGACATCCATGCAAAATGGCAGCCACTTACAGGTGAAACTGTGGGGAAAACGTAGCCTTGAGATTGGCCTGCTGTAAAAAAATGCTAATAATGAAGTGTAAAGAACATTTGTTTCCATCACTGTTTTGGCCTTTTATTATTATTATTATTTTGGGTGAATAGTTTAAAAAAACAACAGCTGTGAGGGATAGTTTGTTTGCCAGCAGGTATCACTGATTAACACACACAGGTAATTATTAGAGCTTCCCATCAGAAAACAAGCAGGTTTTGAAGGCTTGTTTGGAAAAGTACACTCAACGCTGTGATATTCCTCATGTATTTTTCATTAGCAGTATTCTCAGTACTATTTCAGTTAAACCAATTCACTTTTTAATAGGTATTAGTCTCACTCTGACACAGAGTAGAGTGGATTTCATAAGGGTGTCTATTTCTTGATAAAGAGTTCAAGAGTAATTTCAGATCATTACATTTTGCTATTACTTTATTTTTTCCCATTGTATTATCAAAAGGGAAAAATGGTTTGCAAAATCTTGCTTCTTTCTTGGTCCTATGGACATAGCTTGGTAATTCAGAGGAAAATACATGCAACCTGGCCTCACATAACTAGGAAGAATAATGAAAAGTTGCTCTTGTTGTTAGAGCTCTGTAGAATGCACCAAGGCAAGGTCACCTGCACAAAAATTATGACAATTCCCAGTTCCAGTGGGAAGAGACGTGGAGTATGTCCTGCAGGTAATTTCTGGGACATGAACACAATTCATCAGATGAAAAGGGCAATGATAAATGCCAGAAAAGAGGAACAGCTGTCAGCCCTACAAACGTAATTATTGGTGGTCACCCTGTTTTGACATCTTACTTTGGATAAGAGCCATTATCCAGAGCAATAAAAACAGCTGTGCAGAACAACACCCCAAAAATACTAGCAGAAACGCACACTACATAATTTGCTTCTCCTGAAAATGTAGTGAAACTCTTTCCAATGCTGTAAAACAGCTTTGATGTGGTTTTTTTTTCTCTTTTTTTTCCTCCAATACACCTTGGAGGTTGCATCATCTAATAAGGGATCTACTAGGATTTCTTCTGCTTTGGTTATCTGATATTGACTTAGGTAAAACTACTGTAATAATTTGAAGACATTTTCCAGAAGTGACTTTCACTTTAGGCATCCTAGTTTTAGGTTGTCCAGGCTCATCCTAAACTCAGTGATGCTCTCCGACTTTTCCAGACGAAGTGTCAGCTGGAATTTTTTGTCAGTGAGATGATGTTTGATGCTTGGTCCTCAAATACTGGTACATTTTTACTGGGAGACATTTATTTACAACTCAGTTATCCATGCATGTAATGCAAGGGGAAAATTTAATGTTTTGTAAGGGTTGCTTCAAAAAAACCCAGAGGCATTATTTTTAATTCTCAAGATCCAGGAATTCATGGGTGTACTTCCCCATTTCAGATTAATTTCTTGTATATCTTTGTTTAGATGTTGTAACTTTCAGTTGGAGTAATTTATTTCTCAACCAGCTTTAAAATGAATGTGGCTCTTTTTTGAACATAATTACTTTGATATTTGTTTTGAACAGTAAATATGAGCTTGTAAGGGAGGACAGCTTCTTCATAGAATATCCTGATTTGGAAGGGACCTTCAAGGACCATTGAAGTTCAGCTCCTTGCACTGCACAGGACAACTCGAGCAATCACACCATGTGCCTGAGAACATTGTCCAAATTCTCATTCAGCTCTGTCAGGCTTGAGGCTGTGACCACTTCTCTGGAGAGCCTGTTCCAGGGCCCAAACCCCTTCTGGGTGAAGAACCTTTTCCTAATATCCAACCTTAACCTCCCCTGACACAACTTCAGGCCATTTCCTTGAGTGTTGTCACTGGTCGGGAGAGCAATGAGATCAGTGCCTGAGACACTCCACTTCCCCTCATGAGGAAACTGCAGACTGTGATGACATCTCCCCTCAGTCTCCTCAAGGAACTTCAGCTGCTCCTCATATGTCTTCCTCTCTAGGTCCTTCACCATCTTCATAACCTCACTTTGAACATTTTCTAATAGCTTTATATCTTTCTAATATCTCTGGTGCCCAAAACACAGGACTAGAGTTGAGGCTGCCCCAGTGCAGAGCAGATCAGGACAATCCCCTCCCTTGCCAGCTGACAATCCTGTGCCTGATGCCCCTCCTGGCTGCCAAGGCACCTTTGACTCATGTTCAACTTGCCCTCAGCCAGGACCCCCAGGTCCCTTTCCACAGCCCTGTCCCAGGTGCAGAATCCAGTACTTGTTTTTGTTAAACTTCATACAGTTGATGATTGCAGCTTGTTCTGACCCAAATCCCAGATTATATCCAGGTGGGGATGCTTAGCTCCTCCCCCCTGGGTGGAGCATCTCACAAAGGGCTGTTATCATTCCATGAGTCATGCAGTGGGTCCTTGATTGTCCATTGAACAGAAACGGCTCCTGGAGGCAGTTATCTCTGAGTCATGGGCCCATGAACAGGAGATAAGGGAAAACAATGCCCCTCCTAGTTTCAACAGCTCTTGAAGATGGGAATAGAATACATCTTTATATTGTAACCTAGGACACCTTATAGCCATGGAAAAGAGTTTCTAAAAAGTGAAAGAATTTTCCCATCCCTGTTCATTCCCCTGTATGCATGGGCTATGACCCTGCCACTGACATTGTCCCAGTCATGTCTAGTCACTTTAACATCTATAAAAAGAAAAGTACCAAAAAAAGATTATCCAAAGTACCAGGTTAGATTCATTTTATTATTAAAATTATTCCTGAACTCTAAATTTTAGACAAACTCAAGGGGACCAAGAGGAGATATGTTGAAACTTTGGGGCTGCTCGATGGCACAAGGTTATGTATTTGCTTGACTGCCTCTGCATGCCTCAGTTATGCCAGTCTTCATGTGTCTGATATGATAAATGACATAATTATGATATTTTATGATTGATATTATTTTCTTGGAAGATCTCTTGTATCACACCATGTTGCAAAAGTTTTGCCATAGCTGGTAGCTGACTTACCAAATTTGTATGGCTTTAGCTACTTATAAGCAACTTGACCAGACAATCAATTTTCTACATTTCTAATGAATTCAATGGGAAGAAGAACAAAATTGAATACAGCTATTTTTTTCTAATAACAAATCACACTCCTGAATATTAAAGATACATATTTTCAAATATTATTTTGAACTGGAACAATTGATTGTATGCAAACATAATTGTTCAGAGGGAAAACGGTTTTTGTTTTCTAAATCACTAACAGGGCAAAAAATCATGTTAGGATATTCTGCAACAGAAATATCCTAACTTTGTTAAAAGAAAGAAAACATTGTCTGAAATCAGTTGTTTTCATTGAAGGCAATATAAGAGTTTCTTGTAGTACACTCTATTATTTGATAGGGTCAGCCTGCTTGCAGGCTGCACATTTCATGCATCTTAAAGGCCAGACTGTTCCTAAGCACACAGTGAAGTCCTCTAATGAAAGCTCTGGTAGTAGCAAGATCAGGCTTCTTAGAAGGTCTCAGCTCTCCTAGAGGCATAAATAAGTTTTTGAAGAATCAGCCAATGTTCCCATGGGAGCTGTGCACAGCTGAATCACAAAATTCTGCTCTAAACATGAAATCAGATGGTGACACTGGTACAAATGGCTTCTTTCACATGTAGCAAATCAAGGGTGGGTGGGGTAAAGCTGTTCTTGGCCATCATAGTCTGTGCTTGTCTAAATTTACCATAAAAAAACATTATGCTATTCTCCGTCCCTCTCTTCCCAGGGGTGTGGTATATTTCTGTCTTTCAGCAAAGTATGTGTGTGTAGATCAGATAAGAGGAGCACTCACTCCAGCTGTGAGTAGGAGTTAAACATCTGTTGTACTTATGCATTGGAAAATAGAGAGGATCGGGGACAGCTGAGTTTTCCGGAAAGTCGTGGCAGCAGTTTGGGCACCTTTGTGTGCCAGATTGGTTTCCAATAAAAGTTACTGAAGAAGGACCCACAAACTAAAACAAACAAAACTGCCTCTTATCACAGCCAGGGGAATTTAGCAGTTAGACCCAGGAGAAGTCAGAATGAGTGAACCTTAGGAATAAAAACACTCTTTACAAGGTGATTTTACAATAAGGCAGCAATGATTTCTGTTTAATGAGTTGGCAGCAGTGCCAGCTATGAATGTTCACATGCTTCCTCTTCCTGTGGAGGCTGTGCTGTGAACTTAATCAGACGATTGCTCTAGATACGGCCAACACCAAATGTTTGTTTTTTAAGTTGGCTAAGTTCCCTGATATAGTTCACAGTATGGTCCCACAAATAATTGATCTGGCACAGCAAAGGGGAAGCTGTACTGAGGGATCAAGGTGGGCATAAGGCAGTACAGAGAAACAGGTACTTACTAGTTTCTCTGCCAAGAGCTTTGATTCATAAAATCATGCTCTCAGTGGGAGAGAGAGGCTTGCTGCAGCCCAGCAGTGAGAGAGCAGTAGAGTCTGTGCTGCCAGATGTTCCTATTTTAGAGAAAGTAGAGCATTTTGGTCTTGAGCAACTCTCAGTCCATTCCTGGCAATAAGTTCTTATAAAAGCATTTATTTTCCCTCAAATAACTCAAGGAAGACAATGATCGAGAAGGGAGAGAGCATTTTCTGAGACATTTTAATTACAAAAAACAACCTTGTGGTGAACTTCTATTTTTAGTTAAACAACTAATGAAGAATCAAAATGCTTCTCCAAACTTAATTATCCAATAATAATTACCATAGCAACCAGTTCTTTATGTGGCACATGCTGAAAACACCCTCTAAGAAGCACTTTGCTTTCCCTGTTTTTCCAAAACAGACAAGAAATACTCTAATCTGTTTCTAAAGCCCTGAGAATGTGTAGCTGGAGATTACATTGAAAACCACTTCTTTATCTCTCACATGTCTTTGGGTGACATCAACCCTGATACTGCTCTGTTTCTACTCAACAGAAAAAAAATTGCCTGCTGGAGAGGTTAATAATAGGTTTATTTCTGCTAAACACTCTTGAGTGTACTTCTGCACTAGAGGTAGTAACACACAAGTTCACTGTCCTTCTGGATTTCAGAGTAATTTCAGCTTTCTCTCCTCTGCCTCCACTGTGCTTTCCATGTGGATATATGCTGCTGTTGGCTCAACTTCATGATGAAGATTGCCTGCATCAGTTACAATCTTTTAGGGTCATCTATCAATCAATATATTTCCAATCCATTTGGTGTGTTGAATGTTCATAAATATTCACTTTTCCTCGGGTTATGTGTTCTTTGGAAGTTCTGAACTCAGTCAATCACTATACACTCCATAAATGTCTGTTAATGATTGGCCTTATGGCTCTAAATTCCCTGATGGGCAACTGCATATTTCAAAAAGGGAAATTATGGGAAAAGTAAAACACAGTTCAGTTATGAGTTTTTAAGTCTTGAAACTTCTGACATTTCCCTAACCTTCTTTAACTTGCTTCCAGTTATTCATAAGCTCTCAGGATTCTGTGTAAACTCATAAGGAAAGCCAACACAATTAGGTGCTCCTAATAGCAGAAATGACTAAAAATTGTTGTTGTGCTTAGCCCAGTATCTCACCTGTACCCTTCTCAACTTTCTGCTTCCTGAACTAGATTCAACTCTGCCTTGAAAACTGTCTGCAGCTGATTACCTACCTCTTAACAGCAGACACGGGAGTCACTTTTTACTTACCATCTTTTCAATTGAATTTCCTTTTCCTGTTCGCTTGCATTACTATATTGAACCTGCTTTGATTATCACTTCTTCCTGATGAGCCATGTCTGGTACCTTTTAATTGCTTCTTTGAAACCTGGTGTTTCCCAAATCAACTCAAAATGTTTCACTGGTTTCAGCTGTCTTGGCAAAGCCTTTTTTATATGAGTGGCAGATAAAAATGATGTTATTTCAATCAATGTGTTCTGCCAAATTTAAACTAAGCTTACTTGTCTGACTTGCATCCTCTCCTTTCATATCTTTTGGTTTTTGCTAGTTTTCATTATGATTTTGCAAAGGGTTCTGAAGTGCCTGTATGGAGGACACTAATAAGTGATAATTTATTTGAAAAGTTATTTCTATGTGAACTAAGTTCTTAATCACCTCCTACAAGAAATGAAGTGCAGAGTTTTGGAGTAAGAATTTTAATGGCTGCTTCTTCTTGGGCCCCTCATTTCCAAAGGGACATTGAGGTGCTGGAGCATGTCCAAAGGAGGGCAATGAAATTGGTGAAGGGCCTGGAAAATGTGTCCTGTGAGGAGTGGCTGAGAGAACAGGGCTTGTTTCATCTGGAGAAGAGGACACTCTTGAGGGGGACCTCATTGATCTCTACAACTACATGAGAGGAGGTTTTAGTGAGGTGGCTGTCAGTCTTCTCTGCCACGTCTCAAGTGAAAGGACTAAAGGAAGTGGTCTTAAATTGTTCCAGGATTAGATATTAGAAACAAAATTCTCTCTGAGAGAGTAGTCAGGCATTGGAATAAGTTGACCAGGGAGGCAGTGGAGTCTGGAATTAATCAAGAGGTATCTAGATGTGGAACCTTGGATGTTATTTAAGGGTGATTATGGTGCTGCTGGGTTGATGCTTGGAATGGCTTACCTTGAAGGCCTCTTCCAACCTTGATGATTCTGTGATTCTGTGATTCTACTGCCTCAGTGATCTTGTCAAGTAACTTCCTTTAGCTCTGTTCATCCTATTATGTGATTATGTGTCCCTGCAGGTTCAGCAGGGACAGTGACAATCCTGTTACAGAGATATTCCCAAGCAATGTGGTGAAGGGTACTTTCTTTGCATTTTTTAAATATTCAAGAAGCAGACCTCCTCAGAGCCCTATTTAAAATCAAAATGTATCACTTGTGGCTTTTTAAGATCACTTGCAGTGCTACTACTGTTCATTATTTAAGTGCTGTGCAAGGTACAAGGAGACTTGTAAATGTTGTGAAAGTATTTTCTTTTTTTTCACATTATGCCTCAGCTTCCCTACTATGTGAACATTGATTATTTTCAGGTCAATCAAAAAGATATGAAACTCTGTACATCTTTGAAAACAGAGTATGTCCTGGCTTGTAGCCTTGATAGATTGTAGAAAATCCTCTAAGACCTCTGGAATTGGCCCCAGTAAGCTCTAGAAAAAAGGAGCAACAATGAAAGAATCAAGTCTCATATGTCTTTTTTATTCTTTCATTAACAAAAGCCCCAGATTAGTATGCCTTGCAAGTCATAGTGCTTTACTCCTTGGAATGGTTTCAATCAGACTACCATATGTCAGGAAAGTCAATTCTGCCCCTGCATAAACTGTTGTTTTACCTGTAACATGTTTTCCATTATTCCCTTCATCCAAATCAAATTATGTACCCATGAAATCTACTTGAAAGCCAAATTCTAAAGCATTTGCTCTAAGGAGATCTGCTGAAGTGAGTGGAACAAGTCCTGAGCATTAGCAGAGATGGGTGACTGAACTGGGCTCATGAGGAAATTGCAAATGAATTTGCAAGCAAAGGAGGCCACCTTGTCACTGCTTTCACTGTTGAGAAATGCACTTTTCAAACGTTCTGGAAGGGTTTTCCTTTTTTTACCCTCTACTCTAACTTTCCTAGTATGTGTGAAAATACAGTCCAGGTCAAAGTTAAAAGTCAGTCAAAAAGGTTTGAAAAGTTGACTCCTCCAACCTCCCACAGCTGATTTCAGTTGTCCTGCTGAACAATTCAGTTCTGAACTAGTTCTGATTGAGAGTCTCAATCTCATGTCAGCTCATCATACACCTCTTAGTAGCTTGCACCAGAAGGAGTTATTTCATAGAAAAATTACTGCCTTCTCTGATTTATCTTGGAACAAAGGCAGAGAGTGTCTGGGGAAAGCTGGCTGGTCCAGGGCAGCATGTCTCCAGTAAAACCGGGTATGGTAGATAACAGGAAAAAAATCAGAAAGCTCAAAGAGAGAATAGTGATGGATGTACAGTGACTCCCTTTTAAAAATAATAGTAAGGGGTTATGTTTTAAGTCAGTAAAATCAGGAACACTGATGATTAATTGGAAATGGTTACTCACTGTTTATAAACATTATACAGCACTCAAAGAAATGATAAATCAGTGAATTAACGGAAACAAAAGGAAACATTTTTATCACAAAGGACCTAATTAAATTGTAAAAAATCTTTATTATTGAGGGACATAGGAGCCAAATCTACTATTAACTTGATAAAGGCATGAGGAAAAGTTGTGCAGGTGCACTGAGTATACCACCTTCAGCTTAGAGGATCCTGGAAGACAGGGAGATTCAAGGATCATGCTAATCATTCCCTACTTCTCACAACCTTTTCTAGACTTCTGGAAAAGGTTAAACAAAACTTTATCTGGAGCCAGGATATGCATTATTATTTAATCATGGCACACAAATTACAAATTAATTACCTGTACTATAGTATAACAATACTCCAGATGCAGAAGTACGGGAAAATATGAAGTTGAAGTTTCTGCCAGATGCTTTTGGTCTGATATCACTTTCAAACCCACATGACTGTGGGTAGCAAGACCTGCAGATCTGAGTGAAAGCATCACAATGAGATCAGGGAGTCCTCTATTAGGACAAACAACAATTGGATTTTAGGCAAACTGATTATTAGATGATAGTAAGAAAATACAATGTCTATCCCAAAATGTTCGGCAATCACAGACTGCTGGAGTGTTCAACTGTTTTGACAAAACATCACTGAATGCTTGCTGTGCTTTTGTACACATTATCTACTGTTTTATCCTTCTACTCCTGCCTGAGCACTCTCTGTTTTCCACTACCAGAGAGAGTATCCTGAATGATGAGCACTTGATCTGCCTTGTTGTGGTTGTTCTGGTGTTGTTATGATCCTGTATGTATTGCCCATAGCTATCAAAGCCTTTGAAATCTCAACTAATAACAAGGATGAGATATTGAATAAAGGTACTGAGGCTGCAGAAATTTTTCATGTCTCTAGTGCAGTCAAATATTGCCAATTTCTTACTCACTTTCCCAACCAATCCTCACTTCAATGGTGTTGATGTGCCCTGCCTTACATACATTCAGAGCACAAAGAGAGGTCAATGATTGATAAATAATCCACTGAAATTTACACTGCCCAAGGATCCACTCCCATTTGGCTCTCTTGAGTTCATATGGAAAAGGAAGAGGCTGTGATGCAGCTTCTACAAGGAAAAGGAGTTCAGCTCTTACGTAGACTTCAGCAAAGAAAAGGTCTGTGTACACAGGCACTGGCTGTATAAGAATTTGGTTATCCTTTCAGCTTCCCCTGTTGAATGGTTCAGAATTCAGATTGTGTAAATTTGTGCTTTGGCATCAGCTGAAAATGAATGTATTTTATTTGGTTGATAATAATACAATAGCTATTGTCACTGATATTAATAATACAATAACTATTATCACTGATATTAATTCATAGGTATGAATTGATAGTCTCTGATATTCTTATTCTCAGTTATTCTTATAACTGATATACTTTATTTTCCTTAATATGGCTTGTTTCCCAAACTAAAGCCATCACAAAGTTTCTCTTGCAGAAGAGGCAGTGAAAAAACAAATTGTTAATTACATTTGTAATCATTCCTGGCTAGAGCTCTGTGAGTCAATTTTTGGAAACATAATTTGTGGTTCAACCAGAGTTTAATGTCCCCGAATACTGCATATCTCATCCTCAAGGCAAAGACAATTTACAAAGTTGATGTCTCTACTTAAGATCCAAGACATTCTTTTATGCAAACTTTCCTAACTGCTATTTTTGCAGCCAGCAAAGCTGTCTTCATCTCTCTTTCAATTTTTTAAACAGATATTTTTGCTTCTCCTGTCTAATCAAATCCTGTTTGTTGTTCATTGCAGATTGCAGCTCAGGCAGTGTTATTTATGTGTATGAACACTGCAGGAATCTTCATTAGCTACCTATCAGACAGAGCACAGCGCCAAGCCTTCCTGGAGACCAGGAGATGCGTGGAAGCCAGGCTGAGACTAGAGACAGAAAACCAACGACAGGTATGGTCACCAGGAAAAACATTCCTGGTTTTGTATTAACTGGTATTGATAGTTGGACAAGACCAGGCTTTTGTAGCCTTGCTGGCTCCAGTGTGGTACCACCTGATTTGTGCAGGTTAAGTGAGTTTTATGCTGTTATTGTGCTGTTACTCAATACTGTGTGTATTGAGTTGATGTGGCATCTAAAAGATTTCCCCTAGGAAACAAGATGAATAGAGTGGCTGTTCATCATCCTTTCCCACAGAAGAGGCCATCGAATGAAACAGCATCTGGCAGGTGTTTAAAAATGCTTCTTTACACAAGAGGGGTTAAGCTGTGGAAATTCACATTTCAGAGTGCTGTAGATATTAAAACTTGCATTAGTCAAGTGAAAGATACTCCAGAACCATCTAAATGTAGTCCTGTGCCCTGTAGTCTGTGTAGTCATTTGCTCTGGGATGGCTCTTCTTGAGCAGAGAGGCTGGACCAGAAGACCCACTGTGGTCCCTTCCAATCTGACTGCTTCTGTGACTCTTTCAAAACAAGTTAATGGAAGTGAACTTTATCTAGGTAGAGAAAATACTAAAGCATCCCTTCAGGATCATAGATGGATTTTTGCAGCTGTAGCAAAGTATCACTGTTCTCTTTCTCTGTTCTTATCTCTTCTTGAAAAATAAGCCTTTGGCCACTGTGTGCAATAGCATACTGGGTTAGGTGCACTTTTGATCTGAGCAGGTGTGGTTGATCTGAGGCAATCATCTCTTGTGATCCAAAATAAATATCGAATAAAAAGAAGTTTGCTGTTTATTTTGCACCAAGGGAGCAGCACCTGTATCACATATGTTACATTGCTGTATCATTCTAAGATGAATTTAGCCTTCCATTTTGCCATGCTGTATAAATATGACTTCTCAAATTTATTTCATTTGCCCCCTGAAAGTCATGCTCTCATACAGAGTTCTAGGAAGATGTCCTGTTCTGCACTTTACTGACTAATGACTCAGTACACATGACTGTGTTGAGTAATGCCAGGTATCTCTGCCAGAACATCTCTGCAGCCATTGCTGACTGAAAAGACTTTGAGGGATATTATCTAGAATGCTCTGTTCTTTTTTTTAACTTCAGGATCATATTTTCATGCTTTTTGGGGATTTTGGGGTGTTTGGAGATTTCCTTTTTGCCTTATTTTTCATAAACCATGATTTTGTAAGCTTTACTTTGACCATAGTTTTCTGAGTTCACTATAAAAAACTCTATAACACTGACAAAAGATTCCCTTGTTAACTTGTTCCATATTATTCTGAGATTTTTCTGTTAGAATTATTTTATCCTCTCATGTAAAATGAAGTTAGTACAAAGAAAAATATTTTGAGAAATCCAATTTTGCTGAACTTGTATTATCTAATAGGAAAATAAAAACAGTTTCCATTTGGACGGGCAGATTTTTTTTTTTTTCTTCTTTTTGGAGAGGGCAGAAGTAGTGGTTGGATCAGAAATATTTGTTTTTATTAAGTCAGGTTGAACTGTGAATTTTGTCTTGGCCTTGTTCTTTGCAAGGTTTCAGGGCTCTGTTGTCCCCTGAGGGCAGAACTTCCTGGAGTGTTACCTCACTGCAGCTGAGATTCACCTATAACCAAACAAAGTAGTGTGTCACAGGCATCATATGACTGGAAATGCATAAGGGGAAATGTCCTTGGGCCAAGGAAACTGCCCACAGGAGAAAAATACAGACAAAAGGACACCAAATGAAAGATGTATTCTAAAAGTTAATTGATAATAAACTAGCTCAAAATTTTGAAATATCATTTTAATATATAAAACCAAAACATTTTGAAATCTTTCTGATTAGTTTTCTTGGAACTTTGTAATTTTGTTATTATGCACACTGCTATATATGAAAATATTTAATAAACTTTTCAGCTTTTCATTTGCATTTGCATAGCAACATTAAAAAAAAATATTCCAGTACTGGAACATTTTGAGGAATGGAGAGACTGTTTCCCTCAGCATTCTATTTTTTCCATTTGTTTCTGGGGTAGCATCTGATTTAAGCAATTTTTAAACCTATCTGCTTTAAGAAGACTGGCAAGGTCACATTTTAGGTGACCACTTTTTTTAGCAGCTTGTTCATACTCAATGAGTACCCAGGCAGTAATTCAGTGACTGCTAGCATTTTTCTATCTTGAGGACAAATATTGCATGATAAATGGTATCTGTAGTTCAGATTAATGTAAAAAAATCTTATTTCCTCTTAATGCACATCAAATTTTAAAAAGTAAGGATTAAAGTTTACTAAGTTATTTCCATTACTTTAATTTCCTATGAAGGGGAAAAAAAGGTGGAAAAAGTGTGCAGGATGATAGTTGTGATGCTGCTTCTAAAAATTTCTAGAAATATTGTTGATGAACAAAAATTTGCAAGGAAAATAGAGGAACAATTATTTGTGTAATTCTTCCAGACAATCATTCCAGGAATTCCAAATTTATTCCACTTCATTTTATTTTCCCTTCACTTGCCATACACTGTTTAAACTAAAGAGTACTTAAATTGAGGACAAGGGTTTTGTTGCTTTCAGTGGTGGTACTGCCAGTTTTGATAGTAGTGGATGACTTAATTTAAATCTCTTGAGGCTTCTTTCATCCCCACACATCTTCTGCTTCTTAAACTGAAAGTAATAGAAAATTTAAATTTATTGACATGTTGTACATATGGCATGTCATATGAAGTGTGACAGCTTGCCAGAAAGATCCTGTAAGGTCTGTTTTTTTTCTTTACTTTATTTAAGTCAGAAGATCAGTAAAATTAAAGTAAGAACAAAACAACATAAGTTTCAAACTACAGCAAGGAGTGGTATTCTTGTCCATAAACAATTACAGAATGAGGCTCCAATTTTATATGATCATGGAAGTTACATAAATGCTTCAGATATAGTTCTATTCATTACTGTGTATTGTTAAAACCAAGAAATTAAGTTTCTGCTCTCCCAAAATGACCCTTCCTATTTCTCAATATCCCTTGGATTCATAATCTCTAATCTTCTGTCATTCTAATAACGATAAATGCTACTGGTCTCGTTATTATTGTGCAATGCCTAAAAGAGCCAGTCATGGAAAGTCACTCAATTGTGAGACAAACATTTTATAATCTGTGCTTTAGAGAAAAGCAAGAAGTACCATTAGAAATATGGAGGTGTACAAGGAAACAATAATAATGACAAGGAAGGTTCTCTCATTGTCAGAGGTTTTTAAGGATCCTCTAATGGGTATATGTAGATTTTGTCCAATACAAATATAAACTTTTGACAGTGTCAGCTTCTGTTGCCAGTGAAAAACAAGAGATTTTTCTGTATTTCCAGATACCTTTCAAGTTTATGAGCTGATTTTTTTTCAGTGAAAGCAGTTTCATTTATTCACTTGCAACCGTTGCATAAGAAGTGATGAAAATAGGAGGTGAAATAAAGTAAAAAAAAAAAAAAAATTTCCATCCACTAGGGATGAAAAAACATTTTTGGTGTTCTTCATGTTACTTTAACCTGAAATTTGAATGTCATTGTTTTCCAGATGCCATTGTCTTCCAGCAGTGCCTCCCTTTGTGGGTTTTCAGGGTTCAAGAATTCCTTGCCCTATTTTGTTTTTGCTGTGAAGTTTTCCAGTTTGACAGTCAAAGACATTGTGTTGTTCAGAAATCTCTGGGCCTATGGTCTTTGTAAATATGAATTAGCTCCATAGGCTCATTTTCCACTGAAAATATCTTCCCCCATCCCCATTTACTCTCAATGAGACTTGCAGACAAAATTTTCTGAAGTGTTTCAGAAAGTCAGGACTTTCAGCTGTATTTTCAGATCATCAAGGATCTGATTTTCTATTGTTACCCTTTTTTTTTTAAGCACCTGGGGTAGTTAGAAGTACATATTAGCATTTTCAATTACAGTGAATTTCCTAATTCTAATTACTCTATTATGAAAATGAACAGCAGTGTGGCTACAAAGGAGAATTACTCCAGCAGTCATTGCTAATGATGTTTATGCACTTACCTGTATGGTATTATCTGTGTGACACCATTTGGAAATCCCAGCATCCTGTAAACTGAGGGAACATCTGTGTCTACTTATTTCCTAATTTTCATTAAAAAATTAAAATTTTTGTGAAAATCTAAAACTTTTCAGAGCTTGCCATAGTTGAAGGAGTTGATGAGTGCCAGAAAGACTTTATCATCAAAAGATGAAAATATCAGAGAAGCAAGCTGCAGGAGGCAGCACAGACAAAGGTGTTGTAAAAACAGCCTCTGTTTAGCAGTTATTGATAAAATAATGAATTTAAATATTTTTAATGAGTTCTGGTTAGCAGCATGTTCTTAAGAGATGTATGTATACCAAACAGCCAAATATGGCCACCAAAAAATGTCCTCTGATTTTGCTTTCAAAACATTGCAATTATGAATAAAAAACAAACATGAGACTGTCAGTTTTCACAAATCCATTTTATTCCAACTATATCATAACTTTATACTACCTGTTTGAAATTTTAATACTTTCACTTGATATAAAAAATGTTGACAATCACTGCTATACTTTGTTAATGAACACTTCAAAGACTGTCTTTGTTTTTAGCTTGATTTTGTTGTAAGGACACAGCAGATAATTCTGCTTTCATCATATCTGGGCGATGAAAATAGATAGTCTAACTCACTTTCTTAATTAGCTACTGAAAACCCTTCAAAACCAATGAGTATGTAATTTCCCTCATTGTGAAAATGCTGTGAAATTTCCTTAATGAAGAGCAGAAACCTGCACTAAGTTTCTTTTTCATTTCTATTTCTCAGGATACAAAATCCCTAAGTGTTAAATGAATGACATATTAAATCCAGACACACATTGAAATGATGGCTTTATGCAGAATTGCATTCAATATATATCAGTTGTCCTGACCTGCTCTTTCTCCAGTCTTTACTTGAAATTTGCATAACATTTTAAGCCTTGAAATGCTACAATTTAATTATAAAGAGTCTCTCAGATAACTTTTTCATGCTGCCTTTTCCTGCACCCCACATACATATGTCAAGTTATACATATCTGAAAACAATTATTTGTGCAGTGAAGTCAGGAATATTGTGCAATAAGAATTGTGCAGGAATATTTGACTAAGTGAAGCTGCAAATGAAGCCTTAAAAGGACTACACAGGGAAAATCACAGAAGTTAAATAGCTAAAGTTGTTATAGCTATTTATATATATATATATATATATATATATATNTAATTTATATTTATATTTTATAGTCTTGTAGCTATATAAATATAGCTACAAGACTTTGACTCCCTATCCAAGACTGCCCCAGACCAATGAGACTAATGAGGCCTGGACAAAGCAATAGGAAAACATGGATGGGAGACTGCTTTCAAGCTAAGCAAAGTTGTTAAACTGTATCACACTAACGTGAATAACCTGGGGTCTGGGTTAATGTTCAGAAAACCCAATATGCATCCTCTCTGAAACATTTTGTTTGCATTATTTCTAGTAGATTTAGAGCACCTGATATAATTTTTTATAGAAGTTGTTTGAGATCAGAAAACAGTCCATATCTGTTTGACTTTTACATTCATCCTCTGGAGAGGTGTTCATTCTTGTTCTCAGTGTAGCAGGTTATGCATCATTCATGAAGAGAAAACTCTGCCTCTTGCACAGAGCTCACCAGCAAGGCTGCTCAGCTCTGGCTGTGGTGAACTATTGGGAGGGAGTGAACTCAAATCAGAAACAAATCCTCCAGGTTCTAAGCCTTGACAAGCCAAATGGAGAAAGTTATTCTAATTTTAGCACTACATTTGTGTCGTTTCACCACAGATAGTTCTAGAAGTTACTAAAGCCACAACACATTAATCTTTTTAGTTGTATTGTTTAAATCCCTCTCCAAGACAGTCCTCAGCAAACAGGCCCATTTCTTTGCAGAAATAATTTCAAATTCCACAGAGAGAAGGTCCTCTTATGTGGAAATAAAGGCCCTTCTTAATATCTTCCTTAATTATTTTGGAAATGTTCTTGGCATCTAACCCACTGGCAGAGGAAATGGAGCTGAAGGCTGGAGGCAGGAGAGTAGGTGGGGAGCAAGCACTGCCTGCTTCCAGCCTTTCAAGGAATATTCAGGCCAGAAGGTCCAGGCTGGTATCAAACCTGATCCACTGGGCTTCTAGGGATGCTTCCCATCAAGGTGGGACAAAGATGGGCATCTGCAAGTTGTAATTATGGGTTGAATCAGATCAGTGGGGAGAAAGAAGAAAAACTTTTCTACATGAAATGGGGTAATGAGAGGAGTCCCCTAAGGGAATGCCCTACAGGCAATTCCTCCCTGCAAGTCCTGCCACTGGCTTACTGAGCACCTACATGCCAGGTAATCTCTTTCTCATAGGGGATTCCACAAATCCAATTAAAGCTCATTTGGAAAGTCAAAACAGTTTGGATATTTTTTCATTTGATTTGCATAAAGGATTAGAGCTCACCACCTGAAAGGACCATTTATGCAGGTGAGGAGAGGATTTGCTTTCTAGGTATGCCACACATTCTGTCTTTCTAGTATGGGTATCAGGGCTATAAAATGAGAAGACAGCCCTTAGTCTTCAGAACAGTCTGCTGTTGGCATATTTAGTTATCTTTGGAAAAACTGTAATCCTGACTTAATCTCTTTTTCCATTAAAAAAACTGTTCTGTTTGACCATTTGTTTCCTTCTACCTCTACTTCCAGAGGATTTTTTTTCACACTTTCCCCTGCAACAATCTCATTTCCCATGGCTTTAAGAAGCTCTCTGCAGATTGATGAACTCTAGTTTGTTTTTTCGTTTTTATTTTTTTAATTTTTTAAAGCAGCTTAGATGTTATGTAGGTTTTATCAAGCTCTCACAAAGCTAGAGTTTAATCAACTGTCAGTACTTTGCAACCTCTAAAATAAAAGCAGATTGGACTGGGATTGGAAAGAACACTTTAAGAGGGTTAAGCACNATATTTCAGAAATGACAGATGTATCAAATAATCATATCAATATTATTCCAGTATCTGTTTTATTCATGCATAAGAATGCATTATATATGTTTTATATATGTGTATATATATATATATATATATATATATATGTTTGTATGTACCTATATGTGTATACATATGTGTGTGTTTATATGTGTGTATATAGGGGTTGTGAGAATATTAAAATCTCTCTGAATTGGTATGAGGATAAAGTTCAGATTTCATTTAAAAAAATAAAAGAATTATCTTAATCTTAGAGAGTACATGGTCTTTATGAAAGTAGTTTAATGTGCTTCATATTTTAAAATTGTGATCACAATAACTGAGCCTTTATTTTTAAAGGGCAAACAATAAACTCACAATTTAAAAAGAAAACCTATGTAAACCTCTGGTTAGATACTACATTTTAGGCTTTTTTTCCCTCTTGACAGAAACCAATTTGTTAACTGCAAGGTTCTAAGTAAAGCTTCACATTTGTGCAGACTTTCTTTCATCTTAGTACTTTTCTCTAAAGAACCGTGGTGCTCACAGAAATTTTTTCTTCATGTTGATCCATCAGCACTTAGATGATCAAGCTCTAAGTATAACATACTGGTTAATCCAACAAATAAAGAAATGTGAAAAGTTTATACTGTTCTTCACAATCTATTTCCATATTCTGATTTAGTGGGTGACCTGTTTTCTAAATCAAATAACAGACTTTTCTTCCTTTTTGTTGGGGGGAAGAAATATTTACATGCACTTATGATTCTGTCTATACCAGGATGTATATTTACTGCACCTTCTCTCAAAACACCACCTTACTAAACCCATTTGCAGTAGAAATCCAAAGATTGTAAAGTCAGATTTTATATGTAGTGCTTTCACATTCACTGCTGGTGTTTGTTTCTTGTCATCAAAGCATAACTTCCACATTTTTCTGTCAAGTAGCAATCTAAGGTAAAATCAAGATAAAGAAATTATCTGCTGCCTTCTTTTCCATTCCTTGCAAATCCAGAGTTGTCACATGGGCTCAAACAGAGCCTATATGACTATGAGATTTATAATCAATGACAGGAGTCAGACCCTGAAGTGCAATTCATGTAGGGAAAAAATCCCACTGTCAGATCTTCAGGTTTGGGAGCTTTCCCTAGAAGAAATCAGTGAGAAGGAAACCTCCTTCCTAGTCAATGGATTTTGGATTCATTGAGGATAAAACTCCTGGGTAATACTTTGATCTCAAAACCAGATTGTTCAAATGTTGTGCTGCTGGTCAATAGTGAATGAAATTGACAGGATTTTGGTGGCCTGTGTCTCCTGTGTTCTCAGCTCTTTGCTAAAGAGAGAGGTGTCTAAAAAAACAAAAGCCTTTTAGCCTTTTTCAGAGCTGCCACCAACTAGTGACCCTTGCTGATGCATCAGGGAAGTGGTGATCATACTCAATGATGAAATGAGTAAGGGGAATGAAATAGTTTCAGCCCCCTACAGTGATGAAACTTCTACCAGCTGGGCTGTCACACGTTTGTCTTGGCTTAATAAAGATCTCCAAGCTCCAAATTCATCAAGTTAGTGCCTCTGCTCTGAATTTCTCTTTCAGGATCAGAACTGTTAGTGTACTAAGAAATTCCCCTTAGTCCCCTAAAAGCACTGTAGGAAGACTCTAAAATTAATGTCCTTAGCAGATGCTTAATTAATGGAGAGACTCTGTACTCCAGGTAATAGTTTTAAATCATCTAACCATAAGCAGTACTAATTCCGAGATAAAAAGAGTCAAATTATTGATGCCATTACTGAGATAATTTAAGGTAAAATAGAATATTTAGATTATCATTTATAAATAGGCTAATGGTCTTTCATATTGATGTCGTTTGGGTTTTGCCTTGTTTTCTTTTATATGTTCTCTGTATTCTTCACACATACATTTGTAACTCCATCACCTATTATATTAGCAGTTAGTTTTCCCAGTACTTCTCCATGGCCTTTCCCTGAGCAGAACGACAAAACAAGTTCAAGAGCTCCAGGCCCCAGGAGGTAGAAGGTTCTGTGCTATCTTGGCTCTTCCTGGGAATAAGGCCAAGAGGCCAATAAGGCCAATAAGGCCAATAAGGCCAATAAGGCCAATAAGGCCAATAAGGCCAATAAGGCCAATAAGGCCAATAAGGCCAATAAGGCCAATAAGGCCAACTCAACAAGGTCCATTCTCATGGACAAAGTACAAGTAGTGCTGAAGGAGAGGCTCCAGAGAAGGGGTTTGACCTGGGGGGGAGGGAACTGCATCACCACTTGTCCTTCTAATTGGTTCTTTTTTATCAATTATGCTAATTTCCTAAAACCTGTAAATGTGTACTCATCCCTGTAGGAGTGGGTTTTTGTGGACATCTTTCCATAACTGCCTCTTAAGGCCTTTGTTATAGGTCCCCTTTTACATTACCTCCTTACTAAAATTATCTCAAGTTTCATTTCCTGGTTAGAAAAAAGGCAACAATATTACCAGTATTCAACTGCCCATCTACAAACCTATTCAAGGTGTTTGATTTTCAGGAGATGACTATTTTTCCCACCTGCTGAAAGAAAGTTTTATCCTGCTTGTTCTGTTTAGTACTGGAGTCTTGTAATTCTCTGACTAGGTGCATACCTTGTTTTGACCAGAAAATACAACCTTGTGCCTTGGTGTCTGCAGTGATTTAGTCATAGAAAGCTGAACAAAAAAAGGCACAAAAGCCTTCTTTCTGATATTTTCTCTTCTTTCCATTAACTGTCATGGGTACTCCTGACAAATGTGTATTTTACTGAAGTTGTCTAGAAATTTTCAAAACAGCCCAAAAAAAAAGTAACAAAATGGAAAACAAGACATCTAAATCAATAGAAAAAAGAAGCAGTACAGAAGAATTAAATAAAGATTTAACAGCAGATAAGTCAAAGCTGTCCCAGAGGAGCACAGCACAATAAGCATTGAAGTCAGATGGTGCCATTCTGATATTTTAGAACGAATTTGAATTGTAAGAGCTATTTTGTGATCATTTTCTATCCCAGTAAAACAAGGAAAACCTTAAGATTATGCCATTATGAAATCAATGTTGTGCCTATCTTTCTCCTGCTCTTTAGCTCTGACTCTGGCCTTCCTTGCAAACTAACAGAAATTTATGGAAGCCAATATACCAGAAGATAGTACAAAGCTTTTTGTCATAATATGGGCCTTATTTCCATATAAATATTTTTCTTCTGAATATTTGTCTTCTCCCCTATTGTTTAATAAAGAATAAATAACAAAAAAAATCATCTTGATATTTGGAAGAAACAACATTAACACTATAAAATACGCCTTTCCATTATTAGGTGAGTCTAATGGGTTACTGTGGGGCTGGAGAGTATGACATGCTCACCTCAGGGATCCCCAGCAATAAGTAGGACATTGACCTGTTGGAGAAAATCTAGAGGAGAGTCATAAAGATGATAAAATAGCTGAGGCACTTCTCCTATTAAGACAGGCAGAGAAATTTGAAATTGTTCAGTCTGGGGAAAAGAAGCCTATAGGGAAACCTTATAGAACCTCCCAGCCCTAAAAGGGCTACAAGAGAGATGGAGAAGGACTTTTGACGAGGGCATATAGTGGTAGGACAAGGGGGAATGGCTTCAAACTGAAAGAGAGTAGGTTGAGATTGCTATTAGGAAGAAGTTCTTGACTGTGAGGGTGGTGAGGCACAGGAACAGGTTGCCCAGGGAAATTGTGGCTGCCCCTTGACTGGAAGTTGGATGGAGCTTTGCCAGCTTGGTCTAGAGGAAGGTTCTCCTGCCCATGGCCAGGAGGTGGTAACTGACTGATCTTGAACATCCCTTCCAACCCAAAGCATTGCATGATTCTATGATAAATGTTCATGTCTACATGGCAGGGAGGTAATACAAATTGTTTTGTAACTCCTGCTTTTCACCACTCATCTTTCTAACATGGTTGGGTTTCACAATGAAATGTAAATCTAACATGCTTTTCATTCAGGAGATAAAAAGTCATATGTAAGGGTTCAGAGGATCTGGAATTATTAACAATTGCATGCATTCAATACAGACACTTAATTTGAGAGCACTTAATGTGGGACCTGTAGCTCCTACTGCCTAAGCTAAAAGCTCAAACAAACAGCTCAAACAAACAAAGAACTATCAGGAGATTGTTTCATGATGTGCTCCCAGCCACTCCCATGCAAGTTAGTGGTGCTCATGTGGCCTTATGACAAGTTGGTTCATTGTACCTGTGCCATAGTGTAATTACTGCCTGCAGTTAGCAGTTACCTTCATGATCAGCTGTGTTACTTCTAAAGATCATTGTGTAAGTATTTTTGTAAATATTTTGATGAGGAATAATTTTGATTTATTATTTTATTTATTTTTATTTTATTTATGCATCAGTAATAACAAGTGTCATGCAAAAAAAAAAAACCCACAAAGTGTTGTTATACCAATTCCCATCATGCTATAAGATAAGCTAAATATTTATGAAGCCAAAATTATACTGAGAAGGCATAAAAACCCAAACTGGCAGCCCTGGAATCATCCTTCTAAATCTCAGGAACTGCAGGGTAAGCAGGCACTAAGATTGTGATCTCCTTACACAGCCACTGGGTAATAGAAAAGATACCTCCTTTTACACCTGGCAGTAGACTGTTAGTCATCACACCCAGCCAAGATTTTGTAATGTGGCTTCAGGTATTGAATCATCAAACCATTTGCTGTCCAGCCAAAACAAAGGACCAGCAGTATCTTGCAGTTCCTCCCTTCAGCGTGTATATTGTTTTATGCTGGTTTGGACAACAGCATTGAGGAAACAATTGAATAACATTTCATTCCTACAAGAATTTTATGGAGAACGGTTTTTCCTACTTTCATTGCCACAAACTTTGCAACACGTCTCATTAGACACTATTATGAAGGGTTCACTTTCATTCACTCTCATAAGTACTGAGTTATCAGTTTGATTGAGATTCTAGATATGTTTCATAGACAAAAGCTAGACAAAAGGAGACTCCAAGACCTTCTGTGTGATCTGGCCTTGTTTCTCTTTGAAAACAGCAGATGCCTAAATGGAACAAGCAGCCAAGGATGGGATAATTTGGGATACTAATTGCCAGAATTAAAATAAAACAAAGTTGATATTGCTCATATCAAATATTGAAGAAGTGTAGTAAAAGCTAAAAGGCAGCCTCATAAACCCACAAGTCTGAATGAATTAGGTACTGCAGTTCCTTCAGTATTTTTTAATTAATTCCCATTGTCTTGATGAGACACAAGAAAGAACAGCTGCAAATAGACTGTCCATTGTACACTTAGTAAGCACAAAGGAATTTCTCTTCAAAGCAGTTCATCATAATGAGAGGTGCTAATTTCCATTTTCTAGAGTGGCATCTACAATAATTACATCTATTCTGAACATGGTCAGATTTTCAGTACAAAACAATACAATTTTTATTGACTTCCCTTAAATGTAATAAAAGCTCATGTGGTCCAGAAAGACTAAAACTACTCCTGCTCTAAGTGGCCCTTTTCAGATCCTATAAAGTTCAGTGTTTAAGACAAAAAAACGTCTCTGATATTAACTGTAAATGTTGTTAAAGACAAGCTTGATGGTTCTGAAAAAATTCTTCTTAAAATTCAAGATGAAAAATGTGAAACAGTTTCTCTAGAGCATCTGTCATTAAACACTTCTGGGGTACACCCACTACAATTTTACACAAGTGTCTTGGGAACAGCCATGAGCAGCATGATTCCAAACCCAGACTTACTCCCACGACTTCTCTGTAGGTTCCCCCTTTTGATGGTGCATGTAGAGGAAGAAGAGCAAAACCTGAACTGACCTGTCAGTCAAAGGGGTTTTTCGTGCCTTGGCAAAGCCATCCCCAATAAAAATTATGCAGAACAAAGGAAAATCTATAGCATCTAAGTGGAGCTGGTGCACAGAGCCTTTACCCACAGCAGACCCTGCAGAGGTGATTCCCTTACATGACCTGCAGAGAAACCTCAGGGAATTTAATCTTCCTCATATCAATCTCCTCCAGATCCCAAATTGCTTGTCAATGTTTTGTGCTTCTTGGAGTTTTGGTCTCTTTGATCAGCCCAAGTGGAAAGGTCTCTGGTTTTTATTCACAAGACCGAGGCATGGGTTAATTGACTCTTCTCAAAAACTGCTGCAAAGGTCATTATTTATTCATCAGGGACATGTCCCACTTCTCCATGAATGTGCCTACCTATGTTTGTGCAGCTGTAAGCACTGGTACCCCCTGTGCTGATTTCAGTACAAGTGACCCAAGAGATCAGTGCATGCAGACCACAGCAAAGCTGTCCAACAAAGAATCACTATTGCAGATGCATAAAATCATAAATGGGCCTTGGAGGCAGTATCAATGTTAAATTGCAGTCTTGGGACTTTAAATAGATGTGGGTGACTCATGAAGCTAATTTGCTTATCATTGCAGGATTCCTTTCACTCTTGCTAACTTTTCCTGAAGGAGTAAATTGGGTAGGAGTCAGCTCCATATTTGACACCTCCTAAACTAAGTGACTACACACTCTTTTCATCTATGAGCTCCTACTACCATGGACTGAGATCTAGCCAAAACAGGCAACAGAACCCAAAGAGACCCATAGTGACACCAAAGGAGTCATTTACTTGGTTGAGTATCTCTCCAGGTTCATCAGCTGAAATGAAAGTTTGGACATAACTACCTTGGAGTCACAAAACTCGGGATCCAAATGCAGACATGAATTCTGCCATCAATTTATTACATTTAGTGATTTCTATTGGTCTTTTTTCTTTACCATAGTTATTCTTCAGATTAAAGGTACTTTTTAAATTTATTTACTCTAAGCTCTGACTGCTCCATCTTAAGCACTTGAGGTTAATTCATGTTGTGAATGATTATTAGAAGAATAGTTCACCAGCTCTTTTCTAGCAATCCTGTGTTGCTATTTTCTTTCTTCTATGTCTTTTCTCTTGAACAAATATATCTGTATACCTTTAAAAATCACTTACCACTGCTGCTTTGATTTGTCTCCACTTAACCAACCCACTGCCCAACTAGTAAAATTTCAAAAGATCTGGATAATGGAGTTTCCTTCCCCCTAGAGTTCATAACATTTTTAGGGCTTTCTCTGTAAGAGAAGGAATTTTTTTCTCATGTGTTTCCATCCAGCTCTGAAAGTGCCTTCCAAGAGAGACTGACTAGAAATGTGAGGACTCTTTGTTCATGTAAATAGCAAGGTACAGAGGACAATAAAAAAATTACATTTTTCTTTTCCCTGGGATTAGCTACTGCTTTTTTTGTACGTGACCTCCACACATTTGTGCTGTTCTTCTAAATCTGTATCTAAATCTGTGAAATTGTATTTAAGTAGCTTGAAGGGGAGTTATGTGGTAAGAATCTTTATATCAAGGGAAGAGTAACCTGACACTCATTCTTGAATAACCGAAAACCTTTCTCAACTGTTGGATTGTAGGAAAGTGATGTGAAAGACCTCTGAAAAAGGACATATCTTGGTCCAGAGAACACTAGAATCAGCTGTAGGAAAAGAAAGAATGGAAATGATCCACACTAGAGCCCCCCTCAGTTCCCAGCTTGGAAAAGAAGCCTGGTTCAGCATCCCACCATCTTGTCAGTGTGGTGTGATGTAAGAGTAGCTTGGCATAGCAAGGGACAGCTGACACCCATAGAGCAAAAAGTTTTCTGTTGTTTGAATGTTTCAGTACCAGAGAATTAATGGTAACTGAAGTGCCTCAAAAACTATATATAGACACACACATACACACTTAAATGCTGTTTTTCTTGCAGTGCTCTTCCTTAGCACTACATACATCATGCAGAGCAGTGACACGAGCTGTTCATGAACCTTCAGTTGTGATTCTGACAAAGGCTCATCACTATTAATGGAGGAGGGCTGATACAGAGGCAAAGTAATTAACCTCAGTTTTATGGGTCATTGCCAGATCTTACATGCAGACAAGAACATTTAACTTACCTTAATGAGTAGCATGAAGGTTAAGATATCAAATGTCCCAGGCACATTTTTCTTGGCTTAGTGAACATGTGCCAAGCCAACTGTGTTTTATTTTAAATAAACTTTCTAGATTGAGCATTGAGAATCAAGCATTGCTCAATACCCCCTTAGGTGAATGTAAATAAGGAATGTAAGATTTTCCTTTTGGAAAAAAAAAAAAAAAGTACATTCTCTATTTAAGCCATACATGTATGAAGGAACTGATCTTTTTTTTTTTCAATGTTCTCTTATCATAGATTTCATAAACAGTTCAATAACAGCCAGGATTTCTGCTTACTTTCTTTTTTTAAATCTCCTTTAAAAAAAAATGTATTCTAATTTGTCATCCTTCATGGGTAAGCTAGCAAATAACATATTTCTTTTTACAGTGAAAAAATTTAGTAATATTCTGAATGTATCTTCACAAGAATTCATTGGACACTTTATTCATACAGCTCCCTGAAATACTGATCTGATTTGTTCAGAAAGTGGTTTTATTTTTTTGTCATATCGAGCTATGTATCTTAATAGTGGAGGAATGAGAAAATCAAGTGCCTTCTATCATAGGAAGCTTAAGGCTTCCTTAAAATTTTAAAAATATTTCTGGTTCCTAGACTATCAATCAGCAGCTCTTTACTAGCATGCCATTTTAAGAAACCATGGGACATTTGCTTGTGAGTGAAGCTACCTGAGGACTAGATATTCCTGTGAAACCTGGGTTTCAGGGGTATGAAGGACCTCCTAAGGGACTGGTTCGCTTCTTGCTATCACAAGCATCACATCCAGTGTGTACACATCAGAAGAATAAAGGATAGCAGAATTCCCAGGTGGAAAGGGTGGAAGAAAGCCAAGACAAAGCAGATGTGCTAAAATTAGAACCACCCTGTATGGGGAAACAGAAAGTCAGAGCTTGGCTATTTCCCAAAATAAAGGATGATCTCGCTGCATTATAGTTCACAGCCTGCTCTACGTCAGCTATCACCCGTATAATTTTTCATCTCTTCCTCACAAAGGCAGGTCTTGATTTAGCAAAGGTTTGTAGAATAGGTGGATAAATTAAATGTTAGAAGATTCTCAGTTCTCTCATATTCTGTCAGCATGTTATGCAGGAAGGAGTGGGTGTAACACATGTACTCCAGTGGTGAAACTCTCCAGTGCAGCTTTTGGCAGCGTGTGTTCTCCCCTCTTAAACAAGCAGACAGTTCACCTCAGCTGCTGCTGCCATCTAGACAAATAAAGGTGTTTATCCACAACGTGTTTCCATCAGAGCTGAAGACTGTTTACTAACTGCTGACTAAGACTGCTCAGAGTGAGAATTCTTCATGATCTACACTAAGTCAGTAGTGATATCACTTCCTATGAAAGCTAGGATTTCCTAAATTCCTTCATTTATTCAGATGTTTCACCTATGGCAACATTTCATCCACATGACATTGAATCCTGCTGGCATAAAAATCATTCTTTTCATTGCTTGTCTCTCTCATTCCACCCATCATTCCTCTTTGGTTTTTCTTGTTCTCTCTGAACAAATTTTTACCCTTGAGAAGGGACATAACACACAGCCTGTATATTGTGTTATTTTATTATCCTCCTGATATCAAGTTGCCTTAAAACAAACTCAACATCAGTTTCTTTGACAGAAAAGGCTGGAGGAGAGGAGAGGAGAGGAGAGGAGAGG
>VZRH01003705.1:1851353-1911680 GCA_013397555.1 Urocynchramus pylzowi | reverse complement strand
GAAGGGGTGGTGGAGAGGAGAGGAGAGGAGAGGAGAGGATTCTCTTCCTTAGTTCAATAAGATTTCAATATTTACAATCCTGTAAAGCAAAAGAAAAGGGAAAAATTCTAGCTTTGCCTCAGAGTGATTGGGAATGATAAATTCCAATACTGGACAAAGCTTTCTAATCTGAAAAAAAAAGGAGATTGAGGGCAAGAGGACACAATAACAGTATTTTAGTACAGAAAGATTATTACAGAGAAAGCAGCAATCACTAATTATCCATCCCCAATTTGAAAGGATAAAAAGAAGGTTTAATTTGCAAAGAAACAGATTTGGGTTGGATACTTGCAAAAATCTGTCAAAGCCGTTAAACTGATGAGCCACTGAAGCCAGTCTGAAATCTCTCAGGGGATGATCTAGGGCTTTCATGACAGAATTTGATTACTTTTTGAGGGCTTGCATGGCTGTACTAAGATGTGGTTAGAGCATGGTGCTAATAACCATGGTTGCAGGTTCAATCCCCACATAGGTCAGTCACTTAAGATCCTTGTGATCCCTTCCAACTCAGAATATTTGGTGAAATTCTGTGAAAATTCTGGGCTTAATTATAATATCACAAGTCTGGAAACAAAACATGTGTGTATATGTCTATATCTCCTTATACACTAATACTAGAAGTATATGTGCACTAGTATGCACTGATACACTGTGTTTGCACACTAATAATAAACTAATAAACATGGATACTCGTGATCCCTACATTAAAGATATATGTATATACACATTATAAATAAGCATGTGTATATAAGTAAACATATGTCTCAAATGTTTACTCTTCCTCAGTGTTCTTGAAACACAGACAAAATTAATTAGAAATGTTGAATATGTTGTCCAGTCTTCCTAGTCAAGAGGGCCAGTTTGAATGGCTGCATGTGAGCTCATTTTATTCTTCCTTACCTAAACCAGAGGTATCTTGGACTCTGGACTCAGGCTGATAAAGTGAATTATCACAAATGGCCTGAGCTGGAATTTTTAGAGAGGAGGGTCACATCTTAAATAACCAGTTAACCAGATCCTTAAACTGGGCATTGTGAAATACCAGTTCAGACTGACACTGGTTTCCTCTTTGTTTTAGGAGCGACTGGTGCTCTCTGTGTTACCCCGGTTTGTTGTCCTGGAAATGATAAATGACATGACCAATGTGGAAGATGAACATTTGCAGCACCAGTTCCATAAGATCTACATTCATCGTTATGAGAATGTCAGGTGGGTGAAGCAGCCTTTCTGTAATACCTTTCTGTTTAAGGTCTCAGATGTTGCTAAATTACTCCTGTCTGAGGGTTTCCTTTCTGTTGGTTATTCATTCATAAATCAGAAAATTAGTGTACCCTTGTTTAATATTTGAGCAGAGAAGCCTTTTGATGCCTTCTTTTACTCATCAGGATGGCTGGATGCCATGGCAATGGCAAGACCCATTTGAGCTAAACACTGAGTCTGGACCATCTGTGTCTTTTTTTCACTTTTTTTCACTTTTTCACACTCAGTTCACTTGAGTGGTCAGGATTGCACAGGAAGGAGAGCCCTACCTACATGTGGACACATTCTGCCACAACCTGATGGTTCACCCCACACACTAAAAAATGAGGTAGAGACCTGTAAGATGTTCTCAAAGATGGTGACCTGTTATATAGTTTCTCTGCTTTAAAGCCATTTTCATTTAATCAGTCTTATTATTATTTTCTTAATCTTTATTCCTCTCTCTAAATTTTTTCTTTCCTGAAGTTAGTTATTAGAAGGGTGATAATTATCCTATGAGCTGCTACTCAAGATAATTAGTCCTAATTGTACCTTAACACCAGAAAGATCAACTTCCACTCCATGACATTAAATAATCTTGGTTTTATTGTATTTCCTGAAAATCAGAATATTTGTTATGCCAATAGCATTTTCCATAAGTCACAAGGGTAAATCATTGAGAGACCATCTTTGAAATCATCATTGAAGGAAGTGAAAAAAAAAACATGGATATGATGGTAGATAGTTTGCTTGGGAAGCAAGTTCTTTGCCTTTTGATGAAACCAAAATATAACTTTGTCTGGACAAGCTCAATATAAACAATTTGCACTTCTGCAGAAGAATAAATTGATCATCTGCTGCTTCTGTGGCCATGCAGTAGCTCAGATATGTTATGTTATTAAATCTGATTGAAAGTATCAAGGACCCTCATAAAGGTTTGAGTTGCACTAAATTAAAATGTCTTCCATTAACCTTTTTCATACTCAGAGTAAGTGTTGCTGTAGAAGAATCAAAATATTAAGAAGATGGCCCTTTTGCTTTAATGGAAAAGGGTTGTAGACAGGGTGAGAAGTCAAAGCATATTTTATGCTTGAAGGAGATTTGAAATTAAAATTCTGCATGCTTTAAAATACAGATACTGGTAGGCTTCTATCCATAATGCCAGAAACTAGATCTTTTCAAAACAAGGTTTCATTTACCTTATTTTGTTTCCTAAATGTTCAGTACTGAATACTACCTAAACCAATGCTATATGAATCCTTAAAAGTAGTATCCAGTTAGAAATTTTTGTTGGTTTGAAAATTAAAAGTGTAGAAACTAGTCATTTGAAAATCTTATTTTTATAAATTTAGTCTATTATTACTATTCATTACTCTTTGAGTAGCTTGGTACTTTACCTTTTAATTTTATTACTTCTCACTGGTAAAAATCTTACCAAATTTGTGAGCATCTTGTTTAAACCTCACCCAAACCTTTACCAGTCCATACATTTGAAGATGTGTTACCAGTCAACCTGATCATTACTGTATTTCTTATTGGTTACATTGGTAATTCTCAGATGCTGTCATATTGTGATCTTGTTCACCACAAGTCATCAACTAAAGTAAAATAAAATCTTCTGGAACTCAGATCATAACACCAGTTATTGGTTGACTTTCAAGTGCTAATGAGGTTTGTGCCAGAATGATGTGTGTCTTTTTGAACATCACTACTTTATAAAGTAGCCAATACTTTCTTTGTCTAATAATTACTGAGCTATTGCAGGCTTTGTTCTGGGGGGTGTCTTGCATACCACAGACTTTGTGTGTGTTTATGTTTATCTGTATTCACATGTGGTCATTCTAGGCACAGTGAGCAGCCAAAAGGCAAGAAAAATAATTGGATATTCAAACACAGGTTAGAAATCTGTTTGCAAGTAGTTTGTTAGTGGAGATCCTACCTCAATTTGAGTTGATACACCTAAATTCAAAGTATGATCACACTGGACTCCCTATAAAGTCAGTAGAATGAAAAAGGAATTATCCAATTAAAGATTCATACCTTATAAAGAGAGCATTACAGTTCTAACTCAGGTACTTCTGTCAAATGCCTAAAATGAGGCTAAATAAAATTGACCTTAGCCTGGTATATATCAAGGCTGTCACAGATTTGTCTGTACTCTTAGGATTTGAGACTTGTATGATTTGAAAATCTAAAATTACATTACTCCTGTTTTTGGCAAAACCTTTTCTCACTCTCAGTAGTATTTTTTTAGTTCATTCAATATTTATATTCAGTACTCCAGTATGCACAGAAGTATAGAAGAGTGGTAGTGTTACTTCAAGGGTAATAAAATGACCCTTCCACTAGTAAAATGCTAGAAGGTGACTTAAAATATTCAGTAGTAAAAGGAAATAGACTGAAATATTAACATGTTTTCTTTTTTTAGCATTCTTTTTGCAGATGTTAAAGGATTCACCAACCTTTCCACAACTCTGTCAGCCCAGGAGCTGGTCCGAATGCTGAATGAACTCTTTGCCAGATTTGATCGACTAGCGCATGTGAGTTAAACACAATTTATTTCCAAAAAGAAAAAATCAATTCCATGTTTAGGAGGTTTGGAAAATACCCTCTGATCAATTTGAACAATATATATCCAGATTCTCCCCACAGGGATTTTATATAGCAATTGAGATTGGAAGGCACTGCCAAAGTTATATGAAAAATGATGAGTTCTGAAAGCAAGTGAAAGCAGAGGTTGCCATCAGAACATTAGGTTTCTGTAGTGCTGGACAGAGAATGGTGTGAAAGCAGATCACCTACCACAGTTTCTAAGGAAGCTTCATATTTTGGATTTTTGCTGGAATTTTTTTTTTTAAGACCCTAGTTTTATTTGTCTTTTCTTCTGCAAAGTGAGGAAGGTTAAAACATGTATTCATTTAAGGTCATCTAATAAATTCCCACAGTCATTGCAGTGGTTAGTTAATAGCAGGGTTTACAGTCTTTAGGCTGGATTCTATCTAACTCAACAATGAAATTAATTAAACACTGCAGAGAAAATTATTACATCCGGAAAATTAGTTGCTCCTTAATTAGCACTGATCAGAAAAAAAGGGAAGCACAAAAATACAAGTAGAACATGCTCAGTTTTGCTAGGCTTGTAAATTTTTTTTCATGTTTCTTTCATCAAAATTTAATTTAATATGGCGATCTTTAGGTGTCAATATCTGAGCTGACTAATAAGGCTTCTAAGTGGAGGCAATGAAGTGCATTTCATGGAGTTTATTTTATCATTTATCCAGCAAAATGTAGGTACATACTATGAGAAAATGTAAATTGTACTGCATATTGTGGACCATGCTATCTGTTTACTATAAAGGAAACCTAAAGTGGCTTGGTGTGATGGAAGATTTGCATCCCTCACTGGCTTTTATACATTTCTGAATTAGGGTGGTGGGGTATTTGTGCATGTATTGCATGGTAACAGTAAGATCCTTGTGGTTTTCTCTCATCTTACACATTAAGGTCATGAAAAGCAAGTCTTCCATAATTATTGAAATTTCTTTTGATTCAGCTACTTTTATCTCAAATAGCAATGTGTTTTCCCTTGTACAGGGTGATGCCATAATCCATTGCCTGGGCAGTGGCAAATTAGTAGATGCAACCTGCAATATCTGCCTTGCAAACAAAAACCCCTCGTTAGCTCTGGTCTACACTGTAAACCAAGCCAGGTGAAAGAATTACCTCAGTCCTGTCTTTTGGAAAGCTTAGAGGAGTAATGTCTGCTTTTGTATGGCTTGACAAAAATAGCTACTTTAACTGAGTAACATATTTTACACCAAATAGAATGTATGTATGTCACAGAAATATTTTAGGAAGACTATGTATAAAAAATGCTTTATTGCCTTGCTTCACATTTCAATTTTGGCTAGCATTCATGATCATTAACCATATTTTGTAACTATTCCATAAGCTATATTTAACCAATAGTGATTTTGTAGAGAATGACTATATTCAGTAAAGGAGTTAGGAACAAGGAAAGCATTTACATTTAAAAGTCTAATCCAGTGAATCCTCCTTCACTTGCCACTTAATCCTGAAGTCAACTTCCTGCTTGTCTTTTTTTTTTTTTTTTTATGTTTCATGTTCATTGGGACNTTTTATTTTATAAGAACTGAAAATTTTGCTTCTTTAAATGTCTAGACATTTTCCCCTTCTCTGTAGCTTGTCACACATCTCCACTTAAACCTCCTAAAAATCTTTCTGTTGCAGTTCTAAATTCATAAATCTTAACTGAGAACATTGAATATGCCACAAAATAATAGATATCCCATAAATGTAGGTGAGTTTATTTTAAAGAAGAGGTAATAAATATATCGGTCTGTTTTACATAGCCAAGAATTTCTTATCCAGAAATCTCTGACTTGGGATGAAACAACATCTGTGTCTGCAAAACATCATTGTCAGGATGATCACCTCTCAAGTGAATGTCCCAGTCATTAAATGCAAGACCCAAGGCTCCTTCATGCATTTCCTTTCCTACTCTGGGAATTTACTTCTCTTTTTAACACATCATTGATTAGACTAATCCACTGGTCTAGAACAATCCTCTGAAAGGTGGAAGACACAGGGAAGAACCGCTGCAGAAATTGAACAGATTTTGCCTGCAAAGATTAAAGTTATATGATCATGAAAAATTAAAATTTAGTAAAAAGAAAGACATTTTGATTGTGTTCCTTATTTGTGGGTTCTGTGACCTGGATGTCATGATACCTGTGTGATGCCCTGACAATAGAGATGCCTAACACAGAGGAACCTCTCTTGCTTCCCTAGAAAGGATTTGATGTTTCTGTCCAATTCAAGAAGACAAATTCTCCCTCTGCACTTTACAGGAAACCATTACTCCACACTGGACTCTTATGGAGGGGACCAGCTGCATAAAATAAAAGGGTCTAAATCTTATATTGAACTTCACAAATCTTATATTGAGCTTCACCTTTTCCTTTGGAAAATTTTGGAAATGGACACCGAGTGACCCTGAATTTTAAGGACTTGTGAATTACATGGATGTATCAACCAACCCATCTGATATTGCATAAAGCTTTCACACCTGGTAAAGGTGTATCTTTTGGAAAAATTCCTGGTCTTCATCTGAATGCACCAAAAGATGATCTTGTTTTAATACTGGTCCATCTTGGTAGTATATTCCAGTGCCTTAACACTCCCATTGTTTATTCAGTCTGGATTTTTTCTCATTTGATTTTTTCTGACTTTGAATTACATCCATTGATTCTTGCTATGGCCAATCATTCCCAGACAGAAGAACCATCTTGTGGTCACTGACTTCCTCTGGGAATGCATCTGGGTGCTCAGATCAAGGGGTTTCTCAGGTTTCCTTTTGATAAAAGAAACAGACCAAACCCATGGCAAAGTTTTTACTCTTCGAAGAGTTTTCAAATAGTTTTGGAGACTACTTTTCTGGAACACCTCCTGTTTTTGAGAATCCCTTTTAAAGCACAGAAATCACTGTTCCTGGACTAACCTCCATGAGCGTGAAGAAGGCAGATGATCACAATTCCTCCTAATCTCTCTTTCCTCGATCACTGTCCAAATGCCATGTTTCTGAACATACAGTGATAACAGTATTGTACTGAAAAATATTAATTTGGGGTTTTCTGGTCTTGCTGTCACATTGTGACCACCATGTCTGCATGGTAATTGTTTATTTTACTGGTCTTAGTCCTTTTGTAAATGTTATTAGCAATAGTTTTCTGCTTGCCTGTAAATCCTCGACAGGACTTTTGGAAAGTGGTCCTTTCAAGGCCTCCCTAGAAGGATCTTCCATTAAGGAGGATTACACAATCACATCTAGATTTCAGATCTATCACTTATTCTTAATCAGCTTAACTAGAGTTATCATAACCCTTTGAAATAGTCACTGTTACTCAGACTCTTGGAGTTTGCTAAGAGTTACCATGAAAGCAAAGAGGTCAATTGCAGAAAGCTTGAGGCAGCTTCTTTAGATTTTAAGGAAAAAAATGTATAAATCCTTATTTACTTCTAAATAAAAGTATTCTATTATAATCTCATTTAAAGGATTGTTGGATCTTATATAAATCATGTAATATTAAAGAAGACATTTTCACAACATACTGAAAAATGTAATTTGGCTAAGCTTCTTTTTTCTCTTATTAAGCTTTATTAAGCAATACAGAAGTAATGACAAGTCTCTGATTTTTTTTTTAATCTTCCAGAAGTTACATCAACTTTTATGGCATACATTGATGCATATAATTAATAAGGAAAAAAACCTATAGTATCTGTATCATTACCACAGAACACTTTGAACAAAAATTAGAACTCAGCTTAATATTTCTTCCAATAAAAAAAATTTAATAATATGTTATTTACAGATACTTCCCATTTCTAATCACTCTGTGATATTTGTGAAAGATCTGTAGTTATTAAAGAGAAAAGTGACATTTACAAAAGAAGAGAAATAAGTTGGCATAAAACAGAGCTGAAGAAAACATTTCCTTATATAGACTTCATCTACTGAAAGGCCTAAATGGAATCTCAATTAATATTAATACTTTCCTAAGGCAGAAATTTTGAGAGGAGAAGGGAAATAAGATGACATCCAGCAAGATACTTAAGCCGAAAAAAAGTCCTGCCTTGGTGAAGTAATAGTTATTTTTGATGTTTGTTTTTCCTCTGTCTTCTCTGCAGTGCTAGATGTCAGTCAATACCATCATTTAAGTTATCATATTTCTAAATTCATCTACACTCTTTGTAGGTTCAGTTTCAGATACAACAAAGAGGAAAAGGAGCTTATTAAAGGAGTGATGGGGGTTTTGTTTATTTTTTTTCTAAGGAGGCAATCTTCTTCTGTAACCTTGGTTAAATTGTCTCCTGTGGTGTTGCAGACAAGCTGTCAAAAATTCCTTCAACAGTGTATTACCAATCTTGTGAACTGCTGTTTCCAGGGGTAGAAATCAACCTGACTACCTGGCTCCACAAGAACACATCACCCCATAGCCCCCAAAAAATACCTGCACCTGTTGGTATCAGGAAGGGAAGACTGGAGGGTTTTGGGGGCTTTTCTGTTTCTTGATAAAGACACTTCTTCTGCAGTGTTTTACTGTCCCAGGACACATTTCAGCTCCGAGCTGGCAGTGCTTTGTTCCATGGTGAAATTATCTTCAAGCATGTATCCCACAGGATTCCAGAGACTTCCTAAAAAGCCTTGTTTAAATACATATGCCAGGTGTGAATTTTTTCATGTGTATGTGTTGGGGGTGCTGTTGCAAGAAGCAGAGTTTCTGGATGAGAAGTATGAATATATAATATTTAGCTCATCATAAAGACAGTGTATGAATTTATAGTAAAGGGATGGAGTGAACACGCTTTTTGCAGAGCTTAATTCTGAGGTGTTTTTCCTCCCAACCAGTGTCAATAATTAATTGGCTCATACTAATGAATAAACAACCTTTTTTACCATGTTCTCCCTACATTTACAGTTTTTCAGATGGCAAAGAGCTCATCAAAAGACCCAAACAGTCATATAAACCCCAGCCCATAAAACACTTTTAGAAGTAATAGTATACAGGTCTTTTATGAAAAAAAAGTCAGATGAAAATGATAGATTAAATAAAATTTATTTCAAATTTTCCAGTAATTTATAAACTAAGAATTACTCATTTCATCAATTATTCAACCTCCCCCAAAAACAAGCCCCACTTAGTGACTAAATCGGGATTTGAATTAAATTAGGCTTTGCAAGTATATTCTTGGGAATTCATTTCATTCATTTCCAGCTCTTCCTTAATAGAATCATAGAATAATTAAGGTTGGAAAAGACCTCTAAGATTTGCCACTTACCTAACACTTCCAGGGCCACTAGTAAACCAAGTTCCTAAGCAGCACATCCACTTGTCTTTTCAATATCTTCAGGGCTGACAGCTCAACCTCTTTCCCGAGCAGCCTGTTCCAATGCTTGGCAACCCTTTAGATGAAGAAATTTTACCTAATATCCAATCTAAATCTCTGCTGGTGCAACTGGAGGCCGTTTCTTCTTGTCCTGTCTCTTATTACTTGGGAGAAGAGACTGACCCTCACCTGGCTACAACCTCTCTCTTGGCCACCTGGGCATACCCTGGCTCATGTTCTAATGTTGTTGACCACTGTCCCACATACCTGAAGCAATTAAGTTCTAGAAAATCCTCAGGGGCAGAATTTCCATGCAGAATTGTTCCTGCCTTAGCTAGAAAGAAACACCTTGAATCTTTCTCATGGGGATTTCTGTCCCTGAAATCACTTAAAGCATAGTCTTCTAATTAACACGAGCTGCCAAGGCAAATTGCTCACCAGACACAACAGTCACAGCAGTTTTCTTCTACAATATGTCAAGGAACAAAGCTGTTGATATAATAAATTATAAAACTCATTCACCAACGCTCCTCAATTCCTTCTGCAGCATGAGAGACCTCAAACATATTTTTTTTTTTCTGGCAGCACAGGGAAATTCTAACCGCTCCATTATAGGTTATTCTAAAATAGAAAAACCCCATTCCTTATACAGTATGTTAAAACATGTAGAAAGGGTTTAATACAGGGCTATACTTATGTATTCCCTAGTTCAGGCAAATGAAAGACTGCCATATTTTTCCCTCTATGTGTATAAAAATTAAAAAAAATCTTTGTAACTGTGTATCATATCTGGTCCTCTTTTTTGCCTACATGACCAGGCTTGAGAACCCCCTTCCATCTGGCTCTCTCAAGGTCCTAGTTCTGTTTTCCAAAGTAACAGAGCTGCAATAGAAGGAATTTGGATGGAGCTCTCTCACCAGCCTGCCCTAAAACAGACTGCTGATTAAGAGCTTTGGCCTAGCCCCCATTCATGCTGAGAAATCAGGTTTATCCAGGTTTGCTCTGCCTTTGGCACATGTTTCAGGAACTGAGCTATTGTACACAAAGGCCAAGTCCCTTCCTCCTCCCACTCTGGCTGCCTTTTAAAAGAAGACTTACATGTATGACTTCTCTTTGTTCTGTAGTTCAGTTACAGTAATTTTTCATCACCAATGTTCTAAACTTTGAGCTTGAAATTATAAAATTGCAAAAAAATGTGAATTTTCGGTGGTCTATTTGCTTTCCTTTGGGGTTCCCTTCAAAACTATGTACAATGATTAATTCAGCACTGTCAGAATTGAAAAAGTGGCATAGCTTATAAAACAAAATCACTTTTTTTTTCCCTTGTCAGAAATTTAGCCCAAGGAAACAAGAAATATTAATGAAGTCTCTGACTGTGTCTTTCAGTAACTTGATATTTGAGCAACTCATTTCTGCAGCTCCACCTTATGCCAATTTGCTTTGCTTCCTTTCCAGTCACTAGGGGTATATTTAATAAGCTCAAACATAAATCATTCACCACATACGAGGTAATTATTTATGAAAAATCCACATATTTTCTTTTTCTCTGTATTTAGGTGAATTGGAAAAAGGTTTCTTATCAATTGCTGCTGAATTAATCCAGAATTATTATTAAAAATAGTTGGGTGTTTGAGTCTGTTCAATATCCCTGGGCAAAAATTCTGATTTAAATTGATCTTGGCAGAATCAGGCCCCTTAATCTTCCACTTGCAGCAAATGAAAAGCTGCAAATAAGGGAGAAAGGAGCCCCTATTTGTGACATGCTGAGATTTTAATTGATCCCTTTAATAAATGTTATTAATGAATGAGTATTGGAAGGGGTATAAGACTGATGGATACTGATGTGAATGTCTGTATAATAACAGCTGTCATTTACATGCCCAAGGACAACTTCTAGAATTGCATATGAAAAAGGGAAGAGGAATAGAATAAATTAAAGAGGAGATGATAATAGCCTTAGAATGGTGTAAGAATTTAACACTGCTGTGAAAAATATTTCCTGTACCAAAGTTCCTGTGTGACAATTTTCTCTTATTTAAATAATTTACGCATTTTGCAGTTTCTTCATACATATTTAGACTTTTCATTCATTTTCATTTAATATCAACTCGCCACTCATAGATATCATTGCAGTGAGATGATTTTAGGGAGTGGGCTCAAGCTTTGCAGTGTGAGGAATATCTTGATTGATACTAATATCTTTTTATACCACTGAAAAGTGGGCAGGCCCTGACAAAACTCAGTCTCTGATTTAAAACTAGAGCATGGCTGCCCACATTATCCATGAATCTGACCTTAATGCTCTCGTACAACGAGTCTGACAAAGCTTTGAGTCTAAACTGTAGATGTGATTAAGCTATTGAGTCATTTGAGGGACTCTCAGGAGACCAGGCAGTTTGCCTCTGCCAAAGGCAGACACCATTAGCCCCCTGTCCTTGAGAGTCGTTGAATTATCTTCCTCTAGATGAAATGTTTCCAGTGATAAAAAGCCCATAGTTTACTTTTGAAATGAGTATGATGGGAATAATTAGGCAAGAATAAAAAATGAAAAAGCAATGTAGTCAGGCTGTAACACAGATCACATTTAGCAGTCATAATAATTTGATTAACAGGAAAAAAAATAGGAAGACAAGGAGTCATTTAAAAGCTCCCTGTGGTTTCTTTTGCCAGTAGAGACACCTTGCCTGACTCCTGCAATGTTCCACAGGACATAAATCTTATGTCATATTTATTGGTCCCGTGTGGGTGCTTCACATACTCAGGGTCTTACAGATACATGGTGAGTTTAGGTGCAGCTGAGCTGAAGCCCAGCTTTAGCTGTGAGCTGAATTTGTCCCCAGGCCTCCCTGAGTGCCTTGCCTGGCTCTCCCTGGGCTCCAGGGCTAGCTGGCAGAGGGACACCCGACACAGTCATCTCCGCTTGGATAGTGCACTCTGTGGATGACTTCCTGAGCTTTGGCAAATGAGCCAGGTGACATCACATGACAAGGGAAAGAAAACATTCAGGAGGAGTTGACTGGATTTCCTGTGTCACACACAGGCACTCACATTTACATATGTCAGACTCTCATTAGCAGGTCTTGCCATGTGTTAAGGTTCTTACTCTTACATCACTCTGAAGTTGTCTGCTTTATTCTGAATTTCAGACATGGAGGAAGGTGATATAAGTCTCATTTGAATTTACTGGAATCAGCACTTTAGCCAGTTTAAGTGAGGTATTAAGAATCAAACAACAGTCTTATCCTATTGAAGACTATAGTCTTTAACTGTGCTGAAATAAATTCTCACTTAATAGGGGTATCCCATATCATCAGATAGGTGTAATAAATGCTGAAGTTAAAAATGTAATTAAAAAATTAAAATATCATAATAGTTGATATATATAGTTATTCTTTATTTTATTCCTGTCCTTCTTTCTTTTCGAAATATTGACTGTTTTTCCCTTTTTCCCCTTCTATTCTGCTATGAGGTTATTATTTGTAAAGTATTTGTACTGGCTCTGAATAAAGTGCTGCCTTTTGATTTATTCCACCTCAGTCAAACCAAAACGACATTATACACAATCCTTTTACTTTGTAGATGTAAAAGCAAACATCACTTATAGTAAGAATCAGTTGAATGGAACCTTTAGAAAAGCCAAAGAATTCTAGAATTTGTAGTTCATATCTTCATCTCTTTGCATTTTGTCTAAACAAGGAACACAGACAGAAGCTTAAGGAAACCCACTTACTGTTTGACATGCACTGATTTATGCCATTGAGTCCTACCTACTTTTCAATTAACTTCTATGTTTCGAAGTTTCACTATATAGTTAAAAAAAAAATAGGTGGAAAATGTGGTAACATCCGATCTCTAATTTTTTCCATTGAGGGGGAACAGTTAAAAAAAAAACAAAAAAAACCTGTTTTGGAGGGGTTTAGGATGTACAATTTCATTTGAAATTGAAAATGAAAAATTCCCAGTGTTCTCATGTGGGTCTGCAGAGAGGCTGAAAAGAAGGGGTTGAAGAAAGAGGGGAGTTACGTATGAATTTTGACATTTTAGAAGCCTGAGTTGAGTCTGGAATTTTGTGTGAAACTTGGATACCAAGGCATTGCACTCTGAAAGCAAGCACTGGTTTTAGCTGGAGATTTAACCAAAGCTTCAGACACGGACAGTTCCCTACTGATGGTTTAAGGAGATTTTAGGGTGAATCAGCTTACTTTGGCCACGTGCCCAGAGCAGATTTTACCCTTGCTGGCATGCTCAAGGCTTCAGCTGACTTCTCAAAAAGCTTTGGGTAAAAGTGTGTAAATTCTGTGTGTCACTCCAGGATTGTGCAAGGCTTGTCTGAGGTTGACTACAAACCTTCATTCTTCCTAAGTAAAACTTTGAAGGGAACCCATACTTGATTCCTGGGAGAACCAGCATTCACATTTGTTCCTAGATCTTACTTAAATTTTTATTTTTAGAGGTCTGTTACTGCAGCCTTTACTGCTTGACTATTAATACTACACTCAATATTTCAATGACTGTCCATCATAAAGACACTTCCTTGACACAACTTGTAATGTTCTCTGTTCCTGTGCATTGATTGCCTCCTGTGAGGGTCCAACCAGCAGAATACATTGGGTAAATTTACAGGTAATCTTGGTCTCATGTGCTGGTCTGGGAACTGCAAAATTTCAGCAACTCAGGTATTTCTGCTCACTAGAAAAGGATTTTCTAAAATAATGATCAAATCACAAAATAAAATTCTGTTTCAGTATGTAATAATACCTTCAATATGTATTTTAGAAAATAAATTCACTATTTGCTCTTAGGGTAAAGGATGTCTCTAGCTGGATGCCAAACATCATTTCTCCACAGCATGAGCTTGATGCAACTCAGTTTCTTTGAGACCCTTGCCATGCAGATACTTGATCAGCTCCTATAGCTGTTGGGAATACTTGAGTGTGACTGCAGAAACTTTAGGTGGGAAGGGATTTCAGTGGGAGGAAAGAGGTTTTTCATTTATTTCCAGTGTAAAAAGTGGGCAGGAAAACATGCCCTGGAGGAACATAGCCTAAATTGAGTTATTCATTATCTCAGCTAGCATTTCTGAATCCTTGGCCTATGTTCCACCTAGCTCTGATAAAACCTTTCTCCCCATCAGCAAGAATGTCTCTGATTAGCATAAAAGAAAAATATATAGCCTTTATTTCTTCAAATGTAAAGGTACTTTATTTCAAAGTTGATATAAATCACAACTATTCTAATGACAAGCAGGAAACATCCAGAAAAAAGGTGGGGGATGGCTTGGGTTTTTAGCACTAATTTTTCAACCACTTTTACTTTCATCTTAAAATTATGAAAAAAATATGCAAATATTTTCTTTCTCTTTGATATATTTGTGTGTAGGAACATCATTGTCTCAGAATAAAGATCCTGGGGGATTGTTACTACTGTGTGTCGGGGCTCCCAGAACCTCGCCAGGACCATGCACACTGCTGTGTTGAAATGGGGCTCAGCATGATCAAAACTATCAGGTAATGCCTTTTTCTCCCCCTGATTCATTGTTTCTGGCAGTGTTTCTGAACTTCCTACCTGAGAACGCTATCACTAGACAAGTGATTATTCTGTTGGTTCAAAAATCTCAGCATTATCACTGTGAAAAGGACAGGACTTTTTTGATCCATGCAATGCATGGGAACAGTTACTAAAATGATTTTATTAACCTGTGCTACTTCAGAGTTGTAACACAATAGCTGTGTGTGCAACTGAGAGGCTTCAGAGTACTTGGCAGTTCTCACTTTATACTGTTGTCAATTTCAAGAGACTGAATAGGAGGAGTCTGAATTGCTTCGTAAAATCCCTTTAATAAAATTAAACCAGAATATAAACACAAAATGGACAGCTTTGGCTATCCTTTAGCTTGGAAACTAGCTCATATACAAACTCATAAGTACTGAGATTTTCCAGATGAACAAATTTTACCTGCTAAATTAGGTTCTTGCTCAAATTCACAATCACTGGAAGTATTTTAATGAAGGAATGTGTTCCCATCATGTAAATATGATTATGATGCTGTTAGATTATTGTATTTTGATGCAATTACAATTAATAATAATCATGTTTCAGCAGCCTGTGGGTAGAGCTTGTCCAATGAGTTACCATGACATTGGCTGACATCTAGTACTCCAATAGAGGTTTTTGTCCATCTTTCTGAAATGTATGGGTTTTTACTGATACAGCATATCAATAAAAAATTACTGAGCTTATCATATCCAAATACTTTTTCTGTTGTTGTCTTCCCTAAAACAGTGTTGCCTAACATGAGCATTCTCCCCTTTCCTTGGATATTTTGCTGTCCAATCTCTTTGTCTGCTTCTTGTCCAGACCTCTTTGCCCCTTTTATCTGGGTCTGTCTCATGACATACATCAGACACTTAATGCACACTGCTGCTGCATTACTGAGCTCTTAATAGAGAAAGAATTTGACTAAAATTAATTAATGGAAAATGTAACTGAATAATGATTATGCAACAGTGATATCTAAGAAGGCTGGATTCAATTATCACAGGCTAAATGTTGAATAAAGTAATCAATACTTTGCTTCTGGAATCCCCACAGTGAAAGTAAAACATGAATTAGAGAACACAGTGATGAAAAAATTCTACCAGCATTGTTAAATTTTTTGGATACATACATCAAATCTTTGCATTTCCTTGGTAACACCACCTGCAGACAACCCGTTCTAAGCCCTTTTTCTTCTAAGACAGTAAATTTCTCTCCATCTCCTTACACATGTGGAAGTCTAACATCCTGTGCCCTTCAATGAACAGGGTCTTGAAGGCAGCAATCCAGTAGAAATATTGTTCTATTTTTAGTATCTTAAATGACAGCTACAGTCAGTCAGAGCCATGACACCAAAGTCCATCAGGGCTTGGGTCATCCATCATAGACTAATTCAGCTCAGATTGTCCCCAGTTTATTTGATAATCCCAGTATCTGATTTTCTGACTATGCAATGAGGATGGTTCTTCCCCCAGGCTTTTCTGTTCAGAGTATAGGAGACTTATGTTGCTTTTCTTAATGTGTGTTCACACAGTTCACAGGGAGGACCAATCCTGACATGGAATATTAGAAATACTTCTGCCCCCATTTCTGAGAGAATTTGGAGTTATCTACAGTCTATTAATTAAAATTAAAGAAGTAGATATATATCTCACAATTAAGATGAAAAAAACTACCCTCTTTATAAAAGTGAGGTTTATATTACATTGATCCCCACAGAATTTTACCATATTTAAAATGCAACAGGAATGACATTTTGATGATTACAAAATTTTTTATCTTTATCAGAAGGTTTCAGAAAATAATATTTTTTAAGTCTAAAATAATAGGGAGATGACCCAAGATATGAGAAACCATTGTTCAGATTTGAGAGCTGCATTGAAGTTATACAGAAAAATATTTCTCTCCATTGACATTGGTAATGTTGTACCAGTCAGTAAATCCTTCTGGAGAGGCAGAGCCCCATCAAAAAAATCCCCTGTGATCTCAGAATACCATTGCTGAGTACTCCTTCTACTGTCCTTGATGACTCCATGGTCAAAGGGAATAGAACAAGAATGTCAGGTCCATTCATTACACAACATGTAAAATGAATCTACATGGACAGACTGTCTCACAAAGGACTTCTGAGTGTTTTCATACAGCTGGTATCCATACTGATAAATTGTTCATTTATTATTAATTGAGACTCTACTATTTGGTTTTAAGCTTGAGTCTTGCAGCTCCACTACTCTTTTTGCAGATGAAGGAACTGTTTAGAACTCAACAAAATAATTCAAGATCATTATTTCCGCTGTAATGTTTTGTTCTTTTTTTTGCATCACCATGCTTTGTTAAAAATCCCATAAAAGAAGCACTATTATTGTTATTCCAATCTGTCTTCTTGTTCTTTGCTCCCTTAACTGTTGAGAGCAATTGATGGCGGCTTTTAACCACAGAAAGATGCCATGGAATCTGATATTTACTCCAAAGTAAGGCAGTTTTGCTCTCCTACATTTAGGCATGAGAATAAAATCCATACTCCATCTGTGCTGCAAAACCAAAAGACCTGTAAATTCTGATTATCTGCAGCTGGAAATGTGAATTAAAATAAAAAGGAGAAGCTCTTCACAAGGAATTCTTTTGTTCATTGGGTTTTCACATCTTTTCTCGTGCAGCCATAACTCTCATTTTGCTTAATTTAATTGTATCAATGCCTGTCTGTACTGACTTTTGATAGAAACAGGATTCCAATGGAATATTTAGTCATGAGATGATAATTCATTTTAACAGTTATCATTTCCTGATAATTCATTTTAACAATTATCACCCAAGCTAAGTGGTTCTCAGGGATAACACCGCCTCCTCAAATGTCCTTATTCCTAAAATCTCTGTGACTGGGAGTAGAGGGGAAGGGAGATTGTGTAAGACTCAGCTCATCAAGGTCTCACTTTCACAGTGTAATGATGGAAATGGCACAATATATATAATAGTGGAAATTCAAACAAACATTTGTGCTGGTATATTTCTTTGGTGGATCAAGGAGTCCTGCGTTGTTTCATTTGTTGGATCATTTCCCACTAAAAACCATCTGAAAGAGTAACTATTATGACAGAATAAATGGTCCCCACATGCAATATAGGCTAAACTCCAGAAATTAGATAACAGCTTGTCTTCATTAAAGTCTGTAATTAAGTACTAATATTAAGGCAAATTCATGAGAGAGGGGAAAAAAAGGAAAACTAAAAAAACCCAAACAAAACTCACAACCAAAAATACCTCAACTATTTAGATAATTGACTGCCCTGGCAGGTTTCCTGCTTTTAGCATGAAAAACTGCTTTTATCATCATCTGTTGAGTATTAGCAAAAATCATGAAGTTATCAATTCTTGTTAAATAAGTTACTCAGGCAGTAAAAGAGATAGGAATTGTTTTCATATTCCATTATTTATAAACTATTTAATTAAGTAATTATATATTAATATCATTCATCCATTTCTGGACTCCTTCCATAGATTATTTCTCCTATGATCTACAAGGCTCTTCCTATGATGCAATGAACTCTGATTCACAGAAGAGAGGATGTATTCACAAACCCCATAACTAAGGCTTAACTTCATTTCTCTGTGGTGGTGGAAAGGGATATTGTGACATATTCACAAGTTCAGCCAGCACTTTTTAGACAGTTCTGAGATTGAATATAGGTTTCTCACTGAGACTTGATCATATTGTCACCTCCACACGTCCATTTCAGCCACTGACTCTGAATGGAGAGAACATCAGAATAGATTTTCTTTCCCTGTTTTTGCTGTTGGATGATGGCATGAACTAAATCAGGAAGAGATGAATGAGTTCATGTACTTCTGTGACCTCTTTCCTTTGAATGCACCATGAAACACAGTCAAGGCCACATTGGAAAAATGGCATAGGACTGTGTGTATATACACATATATGTATATGTGTACATATATGATTATATAGATTTTTATAACATACTTTTTAAATCAAAAAGCAAACTTCTAATAATATTGTGTGTGGTCCCTTGTACTGTGTTATTTTCCTGTTTCTCAGAGCAGATTGATATAAGAAAGAGGAATGCAGCTGTATTAACTCTGCCCATGTAGCTACAGTTTCTGTCTGAACTCAGAGCAAATCAGTCATATTAGTGATAGGTCTGACAATATGAAATTTCTCCAGGTAATAGTTTCTGCCTATATTAGATTACAGTTTTAAATCCTAGGTAAATTCATCCTGGTGCTATTTTAAATTGGCTCCTTGGGAAAATATCTACATTAAATTGTAAATTTGACTTGTGTAAAGTTCATCTATGAAATGTTACGTCCCATAAGTCACATTGCCTACATTGTACCATTCAAAGTGTCCAGTAGTTCAGTGTATTCTGTTACCTAGCTTTTTTAAAATAATGGATATCTTCTTCACAGGCATGACACAGTTCCCAGAGTCACACTGAAAAGATCACTTACCTCACTTCATCTACTATCCTGTCATGTCAGCACCAAAAAGCATTTGAATTCCTTCAGGAAAATTCCATAATTCTGTTGAGACCAACCAAAATGTTCCCTGTATAACTGAATGTTATGATCAAAGGACATTTCAGTTAGCAGGAGGCACAGGAGATCACTTGTCCATCCTTCTGCTCTTAGCAGAGTCAGCTAAAACCTTTATTTACTTCAAACAGAATACATGGACTTTCATATTTCACCTGCATGAGGATGATAATGACCATGTCTTGATGGGTAAATCGAACAACCCCAGAGAATTTTAGCTGTCACTAAGAAAAAGTGGAGCAGACTGGCCAACTCCACTCTTCTGAAGACATTTTGCTTCCAAAACCAGGCAGTTGCATTCAAATTACCTGCTAGAAATGGTCTGGAACAGGGATGTGAAAGGGCTTGTTGAGAATGAAAAAGCATTCTGGGTTGTTTTAAGTATCTCAAAGCATAGTCATAACCTTGCACAATTGAACTGGTCAGCACAGAAACAGCCCATGTGTTACTCTTAATCTTCAGGGCCTGAATTCCAGGGCATTCAGATTTTTGACAGCTACAGAAAAGGTTGAAAAGCAAATTTCTGACTTTTGGCTCACCTTCTTCATGCAAATAAGAAAGGTTTCAACTAACACTACAAAAATCAAATATCCATCAAAGAATGCTGACCAGGAAGAAATGCCAAGATCCAATTGAAATCAATGAATTTTTTTATCTCTGGCTAGACTGAAATGAGATGAATGGCAAAAATAACATCAGTCACAGTTACCTCATCCTGGATAAGATATCAAAGCACTTGTGAGGCAAAGAGGGCTGCTTTATAGATCATCAATAATGCATCTTTGTGCGTGCACTTTGTCAATGTATCTACAGAAAGCCTGTAAAGTAGTTGAACAAAATACATTTTTTTAATTAGAAACTTCATTGACAGTTGAATAAATTTAAGAGAGAGAAGAAATAGATGTGGAATACCTGAGATTTTGCAAAATGGACTCTCAATTATTTTTCTCTACATTTTTTATCTAGTACATGCCATTATTTCTGAGAAATATTTTTTCTGAATAAGTTAGAACTACCACTATTGATGAAGGTGGTCCAGGCTTTGTTATTTCAGGCTTTTTTTTTCCTATACCTTTATGTAAACAAGACCTCTTAAAGTATGTGGTAGTCTGGCTGTTAGAGTTAGATTTGACCATGATTAAGTCCCCTTCTTTACATAATTCAGAAATCTTTTTCAACCCACATCAATCCCAATTTTAAATAAAAAGAATAACTCCATGGCTTCTTACATACTAAAAAAACCACTGTACTTTCAAACTTTTTTAGTCTTTGCAGAGAAATTTTGAAATAAAGTAAACCATTTATTCTTTGTTCAATTTAATATCTTACAACAAAAATTTTTATGAACACTATTGTTTTCACAACAGGTTATCAGCAGTTCTGCTTTTACTCTTGTGTTGCAAATGATAAAGTAATTTGAGCAAGAGTAGATCACTCTTGTGCTTTGATTCATGTCCTGGACAGGGCTGTTTAAATATATTTCAGACTGCCTGTTACTTCATGCAGTCAGGTCCCTTCCTGCAATTATTTTTCTACCTATCCACATAGGAGGACGTTGCTGTACATGACAAGAGGAGGCTGCAAAGACAGAGCCCTGCATGTGCACCAGCACTGCAGCAGACAAAAACAGAATGATCCTCAGCCAAAGGGTGCAGGCAGGAGGCCAAATCCTCTCTGTCTGCTGCTGAGGAGCTGAGGTCAAATATCACCTGAGCAGCACATAAAGAGCTGCTGGGAGACTGTGACAGATAAGGCAAGGTGGGGAGGACCTTGATTAGTGTCTGCAGTGCACTGCAGGAGGTGGTGTAGACAGCACAGCTGTGTGAGGCTTAGGACAAATGCAGAAGTCCTGTGTGGCTGATGGAGGATGCCAAAGCCTTCTCAGGAAATCCCCACATTTTTATGACAAAGGAAAAGTTAAATCTAGGAATACTTAGTGAACACTCTGGAAATAGAGGGGCACATTGCTCAGCTGAACCATTGTTTGTACCTGGTCTCTCCAGATACCTGTGTGTGTTAGTTCTCATATAAGATACAGATACAAGACCACAATTTACAGTATTTAAAATGAATAGAATAGAATAGAATAGAATAGAATAGAATAGAATAGAATAGAATAGAATAGAATAGAATAGAATAGAATAGAATAGAATAGAAAGCTATTTTAGTTGGAAGGGGCCTACAGTGACCATCTAGTCTAGCTGCTTGCCAATTCAAGGATCATCAAAGTTAAAGCATGTTGAGGGTATTGTCCAAATGCCTCTTGATCATGGGCTTGAGGCATCAATCACCTCAGTAGAGAGCCTGTTTCACTGTTTGGCCACAGTCATGGTAAAGAAATGTTCCCTAATGTTCAAGCTGAGCATTCACTGATGCAGTTTTGAGTTATTCCCATACTTTCAGTCACTGGATCCCAGAGAGAGGAGCTCAGCATCTCCCTCTCCCCTTCCCCTCCTCAGGAAGCTGTTAGAGAGCAGCAAGGTCACACCTCAGCCTCTTCTTCTCTAAACTAGACAAACCTAGAGCCTTCAGCTGCTCATCACAGGACATGAAAGTTGGTAAAATAGAAATTAAATTGGTAAAATAGTATGTGGGTCTATATATGTATAGAGAAAGATTGCATAAATATAGGCTATTAAAGCATTTTATTCAACTTAAGCCCTTCTTATTGATTGTATTTTTCAATGAAAACCTTCTCATTCAATTATTCATCTAAATACAATTATCTTTTATTTCAAGATAAAGAAATCAAATGTAAAATGAGAAATAATTATCTTAGTCTGAGCAGAAGAAAAAGCCAGACTGGGGAAACAATCATGTGAGGAGTTGTGTGATAATTCCTCTGACAGTTATGAGTGTCAGTTTAGATATTTCTGTAGCATATAAAAATTATCCAAAATAGATTAACATCTCATGGTCTCACTTCTATTAGTTGCTCTCACAACATTAAAGTGCTTCATGTGGAGGAGTTTTTGCATATCCCATCTTCCAGGGACAGGTAATTTTTTGTATAATTTTGATATTTCAAGCCCTCTTGCTTGCATGCAATGAAGAAATTTTTAAATGAAAAGTATAAGCTCTAAGTATAAGAACACAGATAAATCCCTTCTCAAAGTTTCTTTTTTTATTATTTTATGATTAAGTATTTTAAACTTTTTTAAACCAAGTAACTATTAGCTATTTAAAACTAAGTAATTTTTCTCTTAGATACCTGAAATATGTTGGCTTCCTGATGTGATAAACAGGTCTTGTATGCAAACTACTGCACTGAGACTTATCATATGCCTGCCTTTCTCCAAGTTTCATAATATGAAGGGAAAGGAAATAAAGATAAATTTCTTATTTTCAATGTTTCACATTTTTGTGCAACTAGTTTCCATTTTAGAACTCTTTTGTTGTTTTTTTCTTCCCTCACAAACTGAGCTGATTCTCCGTTGCAATAATGAAAGCTCAAGTATTGAATGCAGACAGCAATTTTCCCCTTTTCTCCTCTACAGAGGCTCTGTCAAGGTCATTACTGATGCATCTGAGGCAGTGGTAGTTAACTTCAGAGCAGTGAAATAGAGCTGTTTATTCTTTCCCTGCTCTGTAGTGTGATCTTGCTGTGCTTCTATTGACTTCAGTGACTGTAGAGATGAGGCCCTTTACAGAGACACAGCAGGTTTGTAGACCAGCAGTAGCAATGTGCTTTTCCTATCCTGAGCACACAATTTAAAGATTAATGAACACAAGCTCTAATACTATTTCTGGTGCAAACAGTTTTTGTCACACAAACAGAACTGGAAAAGCAGTCTCTTAACAAATATGTTCATTTGTGTTTATTTTTGAGAGGTGAAATGGTCTTCACCATTCCACAGAATGGACAAAACTGATTTTAAACTCACACGGTTGTCACGACAGAGCAAATGGTGTTCTGGTCAAATCTAATGAAAATAATCATTTGACAAAAGGTAACTTTAGAAAATCCCAATCAATAAAATAACATTTTTTAAAAATTGAAAATTAGTAAAAAAATATACAAGCATATAAAAGAATAGACTGGTTTGATGAAAATAGTTCCTGTTCCTGAACCATCCATATTGTTCCTGACTGTTCCATACTGTTCCAACAGTTCTGTACTGTTCCTGAACCTTTCATAATACCAAGATAAAGCACTCAATAAGTCCAACAAAATACTTTCACTTAGACATCTTTTTCTCTCTCTATCTTTCCCTTTCTATCTGATTGAAATAATAAGTGTACCACTGAGCCATGCATGCAATTATATGCTTAATGATAACCTGGCTTTCAGAATAATTTTATCACTACTTCTACCTTTGCTATTTAGAAAGTTCTATCTTCATTTTACAGGCTAGACTGCACTTTGTAGCTAATTGACATCGTATTTTACATCATACACTTCTCAAAATGATATGGAAAATTGTGGCATATATTTTCATAAGTCTGGTCTTTTTTCTTTCTTTGTGTGTTTTGTTCAACAGATATGTCAGATCAAGAACCAAGCACGACATTGACATGAGGATAGGGATTCATTCTGGATCAGTTCTGTGTGGAGTGCTGGGCCTGAGAAAGTGGCAGTTTGATGTCTGGTCATGGGACGTGGATATTGCAAACAAACTCGAGTCAGGTGGAATTCCTGGGTAAGGCAAAGTGTACTTCCCACAGTCAGAAAACACTGCCAGCACATTACACTGTTCACCTTGCCAAGAGATTACCTGTCTTACATCATTTCATCAACTATGACCTTTTTTTTGTTGTTTTGCAGTTGGCAAGGATTAATGAGGCTATAGCCAAAAAAGGTAGAAATGGTCTGCTTGTAGAGCCATTTGAAAAGACAAGACAAAAATATTTATTTTTCTTTGTCACCCTTGATTTTGTGGAAAAGATCAAATTTTTTTGTTGTTGTTTTCAGCCCTCATAGTCCTCAGAGGCAGCCCAAATTTCCCAGCTAGATGTTGACCATTCATGAGATTTTCCAGGCTTCATTCTCTCACTTTTTTCATTCAAATGATACTATGAGGCACAAAGCTGTAATTTGCTTTATTTCATAATGCACAAATTGTGGGAAGAATTATAATCCTGCTCCTAATAGCGAGCAGGATCACTAGGAAGTTTTCTAAATAATTTGGTGCTTTAGTACATGTTTTGAGATATTTATCATAACCTATTTATATTTGAAAATGTATGGTTTTCCACTAAAAAAAAGCCTATTTTTTTCTGTGTCTGAGTGTCTGATGTGGCTGATTCACCTAAAAGTTGAATGTTATTTCTGCTTGATAAGGCCAATATATCCTGCTACTTTGGAGGCTACAAATCCTAAATTTGAGCAGTAGTGATTGCAGGAATCTTCTGTTCACTTTCAGTTCCACCTGCCATTGATGAAAGATGTAGAAAAAACCACCTAGACAATTCCAGTTTTAGTTATGGAAGTTGGAAGCAATAGCAGCAGACGTGGAAATAGCATCTTTATGGAAAAAAAATCTAAATGGTGCTGTCACCTTGAATGACAGAGATTTTAAGTCATCAAAACTGAGTCATGTGCTGTCCTCCCCACACACACATCAGGATCTGTCAGAGCTGTCATGTTCCCAGGAAATTGGAAGGAAATTTGCTTCATATATTGCAAATGCAGGCCCCTTACACAGTTCTACATAGTAAACCTTTATTGTAGTATATATTCTTGGAACTAGCAGAAAATGAAATTCTGCATGCTCTGAGAACAACTTCTGTACTCTGCATATGTCACATATGTATAAAATTTTAGGAAAAAAATTTGTCTGCTGCTTATCCCACATGATAGCCCCAGATGAGTAAGAGGAGGCTTTGTTCACATGAGCAAACTGATCATCTAGGTTTCACCTTCCACATGTTCAAAAAGCAGAGTCTATTGCTGTTAATGTGTGCAAGTCCTGTGGCTATTAATGAATAACCCAGAAAATGCACAGATAAAATGCTGTATTTAAAATTCTGGCAGGTTTTCAGTCTGTCAGAGCAGAGTGGTTTCCTGGATATCAGTGTGCCAGCAGAACAAAGCCTGTATGTGACAGCAATGAACCAAGTCCCTCAGAACAGTGATCTACATCAGAGTTTCCTAGTGTGCAGAGCAGGTTTAATAGATCAGTTAAATTCATTTCAGCCTCTCCTTACTTCTCCCTGCCACAAATCCCCCTACTTGTTATAATACTGAGATCATTCCCACTTCTACAGCAGCTTCAACAGGAAAGCTACCCTGGACAGTCCTGCTCTCACAGCATAAAACAAGAGCAAATATCTGCAGCATTTTCCTGAATGCATAGTGGAAAGAGGCAGCTGAGGATGGGAAACATCCTTTTACCTAGTCTGAGAGCAGGAAAGAAGGGGCTCTGCTCTTCCCCTCAATGCCTGCATGTCCCCCTGAGCCCCCATCCTCCTCGGGTGATGCAGGGAGAGGTTGCACCTGACAGAAGGAGCATGAGCCAACAGACCAGCTGCCATGGGAGAAGGCACTTAGGAGCACTGAGAAAAAAAATTGTAATCTCCAGTTTTCTAAGAGTAAAAAATGTGTCCACAACACCTGAGAAGGAAAATTTGTAATCTTGTAATCAGTGACATTCTTCTGCCAGGATCCTATTTTCCAATAGTTTTTACTTAGTGTATGTAGGTATTACTCTCCAGTACTGAACTGCATAAATCCTAGGTAATAATTAATTTTCAATGATGTTTCAATGACAGGTATCATCTAACACTGTGGGCCTGATATGCTTTCAAAAGTAGGTCAGGCAATACTTTTTGACTTCAATACTCAGGTTCTCAATGTACTATATTTGTAGAAAATTAAAAGATATCTCTCCACATTTTAAGGTGTTTTTTTAAGCAAGCAGTACAAAAGGTGAGGCCAGAAATCTGCCAAATATTTATTAATATTTGGCCCATTTAAGGATATCACATTAATAGCTATCTCCATACTCTGGTAAAGCTGTTATCATATCCATCATAAAATCCATATTTCAGGGCATTATTTCCTAAATTATAATAGCTGAATCTAAAGAGAGAGATAGTCACCTTGGCAACTAGTGTATCACTTTCTTTTTTTCTTTTTTTCTTTAATTTTAGGTTAGTACATTATTTAAATCAATTTAGCCTATTTGGATGTCTTAGGGCTAGGAAACTCCTCATCTTTCTGAGAGGTCACATGCTTTGCTGTTTTAAGTCCAGGCCAAAAGTTGCTTATATTTGAGAAGCACTTTTACTGGGTTTTATAATGAGTTTTACTGATTTTTCACTACAAAACACTACTAATCTCTGTGATCATTATAACAGCATGCCTTTAGAAAGAGAAAGTTGTACAAAACCTGGGAAAGAAGCAGGGAAGATGAGACAACTTAAAAAATGCCTGGGATACAAATTTTTGCTCTTTTAATTAGATGTTGATATTTAATAGTACACATGGACAGTTTGTGCCAAGTTCTGATACTCCTGGGCACTTCACACTGCTTAAATACAGCCAGCACTTTATTTTCTAGCAATGCATACACATCATATATGCCCTTATAGTCTTTTATTACATCAAAATATTATGCAGTTCAATTCTGTCCTGGCATCCTTTGAGTTGCAGAAGTTCCCAAGGGGCATGCTAAGACCATTTTCTTCACAGGAGGAAACCAAATTGTGGTGCCTGAGAAAAGCAACTTAGCATGTGTCATCAAGAAAGAATGAAGAATTTTAGCTCACTCTGAATATTAGGAATCTGTATGCAAGTCTGTCTTTCAGAAAGTGACATACACCCCAAGTTTAAAAAACCAGCTGGTTTGAAGAGTCACTACAACTGTTTTCTTTGGGCTAGATAAATGCCTAATGAACAACTCTTACTGTATTCATGCTGCTGCATTATAGAGTAGAGCATAGCCAACCATGTTGGGTTCCAGAGGTGTCTGCAATTTTCCTACGTGCAGGAACTTGAAGATTTCTTAAAAATGGTTTAGCTGGAAGACATCCAAATTCCTATCATATCATTGCAAAATTTGAGCTCTTTTGCATGTAATCTCTTAAATTCAACTTCACTTTAGCCAAAACTTATTGAACTCATTGCTAAGTCTTAATAGAAATGATTATGTTGCTTGCCTTTGCATAGTTCCCCTATTTCCCTAATTCACTTCAGGTGCAATCAGACCACTAATTTCAAATTTTTAAGCTGCCTCAGGAAACTGAAGGAAATTAAAGACCTTCACATAAACTGCTCTAATGCCTACCACTTATTTTTCTTTCAACATACTTCCCTGAAGTACAATTTTCTTTCACTCAGAATAGTATTTTACTTGGGAAGGTCTCCCATTAAACTATTAACTATGAGCAAAGGTATCAGGTGTGAATGTCAAAGTGTTTTTCCTGTGACAGGACTTTGTGCATTAATGACATCTTATAGATGTAAACATGTCTTGAGATTATCTGACCACAAAAAAAGCCCATGTTTTTAAATGCACTACTAAAATTTCATTATTTGCAATAGAAAATCTTGTATGTATCCATGATGTTGAACATCTATAGAGTTCAAAACCTCCTTCTAACCTAAGTATAGTAGAGCATAATCAGTATTTGCTACTACTTATTTCACTATGCAGGAGGATTCACATCTCCAAAGCCACTCTGGACTGCCTGAATGGGGATTACAAAGTTGAAGAAGGGCATGGCAAAGAGCGCAATGAATTCCTGAGGAAACACAACATTGAGACTTATTTAATTAAACAACCTGAGGAGAGTCTGTTGACTTTACCTGAAGATATTGTGAAAGAGGCTGTCAGCTCCTCTGACAGGAGAAACAGTGGAGCTACGTTTACCGAGGGATCCTGGAGCCCTGAACTTCCATTTGATAACATAGTGGGAAAACAAAACGTGAGTCAAACTTCCTTTAATGTCACTGAGATGAATGCATGATTGAGTGCACTCCAACAATGGTTGCCTCAGAGGAGGCAACTTCATCTTTAACCTTTATTCTAACATGTACTGTAACAGCAGAGGATTGAACAAATTGTTTCAAGGCAGAAGCATCATATATCTAAACTGGGGAAAATGCCAGTGAAGCAGAGATTTTAGGTTCATTGTTTTTTTTCTTTTCCCAACTGAAATTAAATGCTGCATGGCTTAGTTTTAATTGAACCACTCCACGAAGAAGTAATTAAAAATAAATCTAATGTTACTAAACTAATTGGAACGTTCTAGTTAGAGTGTATATCTCATTGCATAGCTTCACTGTAGGGCCATCAAATTAAAGGGATGAGGGAAAGGGCATTTTCCCAGAGGAAAGTGCATAAAGTAGTTTATTGATATATGAGGGAAGGAAAAAATAAAGCACCTTGTGAAATCAGGTTCTTAGTTTCTCACTTTTTTAACAAAAAATATTGAAAACTCATACTATAAGAGATGAGTTAGACTCTAAGGACATCTGTAGCTCCATAGAAATATGGGATAATAGCAACTTCTCCTGGTCAGATATTTTCCAAAAGCACTGCATGGCTGATTGCCAGTGACCTGGGAACCAACAATTCTTGTACGGTAAAAAAAATCATTTTGTGAAGTCTGGTTGTTGAGAGGAATTAAAGATGGAAAGTTAAAATGCCCTCAGACTCCACTCTTCTCGCTGCACTTGGAAGATTGATGAGTCTTTATGATGCAAGGTCAGCTGAAGTTTTCTTTCATTTTCTTTGAGGGATCTGTAATGACATGATAGATCCTCTCTTCTGCTGCACATCCTTATTCCTATTTGTCTGAACTGTCTGTTGAACCTTAAGCATTGTTGTGTGGAGGTCTTGCTTTTGTCAACCGTCTTCTGCTTCTTACAAATGTGCTCAGAAGTGATAAAATTTCACAATCAGTCAGCCCACAGCAGTGTCTTCATCTCTTCAAACTGAATTTGAGCATGGCACAGTTTGCTGTTATATAAAACACCTGTTTTATATATGTTCTGTACATCTGTGCATCTGCATGTACACTGCCTTACAGTATTCTCTGTATTTTGTTGATCTGTCTCTATATTGTCATTTCATTAGGAATAGATATATGGGTGCAAGCAGCTGTGAATATCTTGTGATCTCTCTCTATTTCTTTCCTTCAGATATTCCAATTTCTGTAGTCCAAAAAAATCTGTGCAGAGTAGGCTTTCATTTTTTTAGTAATTTTCTCAGCTAAACGTGACCTTGATGCTAACAAAGGCAAAGAAAAAAATAAAGGATTAGTGGGTTTATCCAATTATTGATCAACTCCTACTGCTAGTAAAAAGGCTTTGAAAGTAATTGAAATAGGCATAGCTTAACAGTTTCTTTAAAACTTTTTTTTTTTTTTTTCCTTCTGGCAATAAACAATCTACTTTTAGAACAGTTTCTCACAGTTTTTTTTTAAAGAATTTGAAGTGGTGTTGGGAAAAGCTGTAATTTATATAACACAGTTTAACAATAAGCCTTTTGGTGGAGACAAGATTTTAAAAATCTGCTGTTCTATGTATGATTCAATTATTATGTAATTCTTAATTTACAGTTGAGACAATAGGCAGTATTGTTCATAAATAATGTATTTTAGCTAAAAAATTCAGATGATAGATTTAAATTATACTAGGATGTAGTAGCATTTTCCAGAGGTGTGTCAGTCTTGGACAGAATAAGCATTTAATAACACTAATTAAGCAACTTAAAGGTCACTGTCAGCAGCAGGCTTTGAGAATCGTAGAAGCAACAACCCAGCAGTGAATCACTCTGTATGTTTGAATATTTGCCAATAAAATTTAAATTATTTCTTTACCCAATATAAATTACAACAAAACTTGAGCAATTGATCACATGTATCTATCTCACTTTTAACTCTAGTTATGTTAGGAAGCATGTGAAAAGAAATTTCTGGGGTGTTCTTAAGCCAAACTCAAATTTATCCCAATCCACACTCGTTACCTCAAACTTGTGTTCTATGGGCAGCCTGAATCAGTGAATTGTAGCTGTGTTTATGTGAGTAAGAAACAAATAACCCCTTTTTATATAGGCAGTCACAGATATTAGCAAAAACTACACCTACAGCCCAAGTATCACTGTGTGCCCTTGCTCTAATCGTGAGGTAAGCCAAGGGTGCACGTTCTTGTCTGAAATTCAGACATGCCCAATATAAATGAAGGTTTCTGTTATTGAAACAAGTTTCTGGGCTTCTTTCTTAAAGCAAAGAAAATTCAACAGAAGTTATTTTATTTCAAGAGAGTAAAGGCCTCCTCCTCTGGAATGAATTAATGGCTGTTTAAGTTGGATTTCTTCCACCTACCTTACAAAAGGAGTAGCTGAAAGCATAACATGGTCACTGGATGTGATGGTGGAGGCATCTAATGGGCCTGTCAGGATGTGAATTAGGAAAAACAGCATATTAAAATGCCATAAACACATATAAAATACTCTATAGGCGTAGCTTAGTAGTGGTTGCAGTGAAGCTTAACAGTGAGCACAGAAATTATTCTAAAAGACTGCCAAGACAACAGACAAGTCCAAAGAAAAGGGTGGAAATGAGGTAAAAACCAAGGTACCCATGTGTTACAGCTACCCATTGTTATTGTTGTTATTTCTCTGCTGAGATACCCCAGCACTCCCCAGCTGTCCTGGCCACTGACCAGGGGTACATGATGTCCCTGTGTCTCGTGCCACATCTCCTGGCTCCTGACTATTGTCCAGTCCCCAAAGCATCTCTGCTGACCACAGCTGCAGATGATTGGGCAACTGAAAGTATCTGAAGTGTGTATTGGAATAAATAGAAGTTTAGACTCTGAGCATGAAGACACCAAACTTGTACACACCCTCATTTAGGTGTCTTCCTCTTGAGCTAAATCCTATCTGCAACCTGTCTTTTTAAGCATGTGACCTTTTATTGTCCTATTTCCTTCCAAACCATGATGATTGCATTATGAAGAAAGTAATTTGAAACCTTCCTAAGGTTTTCTAAATGGCACAGATTAAAAATTTCCCTTCTTGTTGAGAGCTGGGTGCTTGGACTTTTTGCAAGAAAACTTCCCAGAAAGGCAGTAAAATCGAATCTAAGCTACCTTTTGAAATCTCTATAAAATGTGTCTAAAGTTGAAGGTTTATTATTTGTTTGTTTTAATTAATCTTCTTTCAGTTTCAGATGCAAGTTTGGCTAGGGTTTGTTTGGTTTTTTTTAAACAGGACTTTGTGTTTGCTCCTGTATGATCAATGGTTATTGTCAGCATTAGAAAACTTCAAAAGCCCTTTGTAGAATTCACAACTGTGTCTTCCATAGAGCTGCTCACAAAAGTGTAGGAGAGATACAAGGAAGAATCAATATTTCTTTGTGTTTGCATAAAGAAGTCATAAAAGATGCAGAGCAAAGAGGGGGATAAGAAAAAGAGTTGTTAGAACTTGGTTTTGAGACAATAATTTGCATGTTTTTCATTGCTTTTATTTCTAAATACAGGGAAGCAGTTTTCTTAAGTATGTGCATGTATATGAGGGAAAGAAAATTATGAAACACAAATATGAATTTCCTTGTTATACTGTGAATATAAATGCAAATTCAGAGTCTATTTCTGCAAAATACTACAGGCACCATGGCCATAGTGGTGATGTTATGTCATGTTCATCTACCATGAGATGTAAAACACTTCATACATTCAGCAAGGAGACAAGCGTTCATACCAATCACAGCTAAAAATAGAATTTTAACCAAAATATAGCCACTGGCTAGGATGAACTGAGATTATTTGCTTTATATAAATAAAACAAAATGCTCATCAAAAACATTAGGGACTTTTTCCACTCTCGTTTCCACTGCAGAAGCAGAAATACAAGGTAATTCTGAGGAATCAATTTACACACCACCATTTGATGTGATCTTTTCCTTTAACAGGGACTTCAGACACACTCATGCCCTTTCAGCCACCAAAAAATTGATAAAAGCTTTTCTTCCTAGCTCAATTTAAAAGAGATAGGGGTACTTAAACTAAAGTAGTGTCAAAGTGTGTAATAATATAGCATTTATCCACTTGCCTTGATTGTTTCCTCCAAGGCCAAGATATGAATTCAGACATATCTGAAACTTAAGCATGAGAAAAGTTTCTTTGACACTTTTTTTTTCTCCTAATGTTGATAATAGTGATTTTGCTAGACAGAAGAAAGGAGGATTCATGTATCATCCCAAACCTTCTACTGAAGCCCTTTTTCTACTAAACAAACAGGCAAACTGCTTTTCACTTTGAAACAGAGAGAAGATTTTCTGCCTGTATTTTGGGATCTTAAATTACTGTTAGTAAGATGGAATATGAAATACTATCTGTGACTACAGAGTCCATGGACTTGATTTTAGGATTGTAACAAAAGTTATCACCTGGGCTTTGGCAGTGGGTACCCGAGACCCTTCCTGTGTTTTAATGTGCTGCCCAAGAGCCATTTGAATATTTTTGTTTACTATAGTTTGAATATCAACATAGGAAACCTCCCTATAGCATTTGCCCCATGTAACCCTGTGTTACAAAAGAATTTGCTTTCCAGGAGTATCTGGCAACAAAACATCAAAAGCTCCTGTTTCAACAATGCCCAATAGGAGATAGAGCTGAAGGTCTTTTCAGGAAGGACATATGAAATAACTTTTCTCTGGCAGAATTTTATTTCCCACCCATAAGAATGCTGAAATGTCTTATGCTATGATGTATGAAGTTTCACATCCTTTCCATTCATTAACATTTCTTAACCCTTGGGAATATTACAGTAGTAGAGTTTCTTTTCCCATTCAAGTGGGAAAGAGCTGCTTCACTGAGGTTTGTGTCATGAAGTGACACCATAAAATGGGAATAATTTATTCTCTTTATGAAAGCAAACTCTAACTCTTTGCTGAATATGAAACACCCTTCATACTATATCTGCTAGAATTCCTTTGTGAAGCAAAAGTATTTCCATTTTTTCCTTTGATTAGTCATTGAAATACCAAAGGAATAATGCATTTGAGATGATATTTTAAATACTAATATGAATTACAGTTAAATTAAATCATATAGCCTAACTTTAATGTAGATTGGCTGAAATATACCAGTAGTGAAGAAGAAGAATATATTATCTGAAAACCCATGCTGAAGTAATCAGAAATGTCACCTTCTTCACTCCTGATTAAGTGATCTGTTCCTTAACTACACACATCCAGTAACTTTTAGATAAGAAAAACTTGATTACTCCTTTGTTGTGGGTTTTGTTTTATATGGCTTCCATTCTTATTTATTAAAACACACCACTGATTCAGATATCCTGCTGTGATTTTGGTGTGTACTCCCCTCATGCATGCTTTAATGATTAAATATCAGATTTGGAAAGTGGAATACAGTCCTAATGTTCAGTGCAGCAACAAACCTCCTAGTCTGTTAAAAAGAAGGCATTAAAATGCTCCCCTTAATGTACTGTATGTGTCTAGTGGAACAGAGTTATTATTCTACACTTCTATAGATTTCATTGAATGAATTGCATGGAATGCTGTAATGGTTTGCAATGCAACATGAACTAAAACATTGCATTTTTAACCCAAGGGGACCAGCAGGTTTATTCTGTTTGCATGTGCTTTCCCCTAGACTCTGGCTGCCCTAACAAGAAATTCAATAAATCTGCTTCCAAACCATCTTGCACAAGCTTTGCATGTCCAGTCTGGGCCTGAGGAAATTAACAAGCGAATAGAGCACACCATCGACTTACGGAGTGGCGATAAATTGAGAAGAGAGCATATCAAGCCTTTTTCACTGATGTTTAAAGACTCCAGCCTGGAGCATAAGGTAGCTGGGTCTTGGTAGCTGCAATATTCACAACTCAAATTGTAATAAATGTTCACTGAAGTAGAAAAGCTGTAGGTTCTGGCTTGTGTTGTTTTTCTCTTGCTTTGTTTTTCTTTTTCATTTTGTTTCGGTTTTCAAAAGGCGGGGCTGAGCTAGAGTTCATAATACACAGTGACATGATGCAGGTGCTATAATGCTGAAATGATTGCATTTCGTTGTTGGAAAATATGTACACTGCACAAACTCAGTTTCTGAAAACATCAGCCATTGGCTGGGTTGAACATGGTATTGAGTACAAGCAGTTTTCTGTCAGATGACAGGTTACTTTGGCATTAATGATGATTGAGCATATTAACAAACTTACATTTCTATTAAAAAAAATATAGATCTATATTTATATAGATATGTTCCTTCCATTTAGTCATAGAATCCCTCTGATGTCCTCTATACAGCTGCAATATTTATTTCAAGTCAAGAGTAATTTTTCAACTCTCTGTTTTAAACATCCTTCTTAAAAAACCTGTTTCTAAGAGCTGAATATGGTTCGTGTCTTTGCTGCTTCTCAACAGCAATATGATCTGATTTACTTCCCTTTCAGTCTACATCCAGATGTAAGTTATAAGTTTTAAAAGATAAGATAATGGGAGAACACTCCTTGAAAGCTGATGGCACAGGGTGAGGTTGCACAGATCTCAAATAATTTCATTGACTTTCTTTGATAATCTCATATGCTACGACAGTGCAGCAACAACAGGTCTGCAATACTATGTGCACTTGACTGAAAGGAAATAAAAATAGCGGGGAATTGAAAGCATGGAGGCTCACTTCTTCATCATCACTCTAACTTCCACTGGAAAACAGACATTTTTACTTGATTTATGAGAGAGTAGTCTTCAGAAAGACTGATTAGTGAGAGTTTTATCACGAAAACTGGAAAAGAAAAATTCTGCTTGAAGTATACCTAAGCCCTTGTTTCACTAGGGATCTTGTAGAAGAAACAACAAATGTTTGCTAAAACAGAAATGCAAGACTGCATTTCCTCATGAGGATATTTATACTGAGACACAAGGTAGAACCCCCAAAACCAAATTATCCACAAATAATTCTCTTCTGAAAAGGAGGATATGAAGATATTTCTTTCAGTGCAGTCATCGTGCAAAGCTGACACGGATCCAGAGCAAACGAAATTCAAGATCTCCGATATCAAATGAATTACTACATAAAGTCCCAGAAATCATTAATAATCTTTCATCTTTTCAAGACACAAGATAAAAAATATGGTGAAAGAATCTGAAATTTTTTGGTTAAAGGAGTAAACAGCCTGATCACAAACAACTTGATGAATGAGCAAACTTGTCAGTGGCTCACCTCGCCTTACTGTGCTATTTAATCAGACAAGGCCTGAGCATGGGCTGGTGTGAAAGGGCACTGCCCAGAATCAGATCCCATACCCAGAAAATAAACTTTCTTATTATTTTCTATTTCACAATTCTCAGCCACAAAGAAAATTTATAAGGGTAGTCTAGAATTCAATTTAAATGCAATTTAAAAAACTAAAAAAGATCCATGTCCTAATCCATCACATTACGTAGGTCAGATTTAAAATATTAATAAAGGTTTTCATTGCATCTGAATGAAAAAAGTCTACATAAAAGTTAAAATTTTAGCAGATTTGGTACATTTTCTTCCCAGTAAGATATTTCCAATGGAGAATTGGGCTGCAGTGTTTGGAGAATTATGCTTTCATTCAATATTTCCTTAGGTGTTAGTCCCAACTAGTAGCACAGGCAATAGAAATATAAAATCTGTTCAGCAAATTTGACTGAGTCTTCTTTCTGTTCCATAAATTAATCTGGTTTCTCTTACTAAGATGGAGTGAAGTTTTAAAAAATATCACCACTGCTTTATTTGTTCTGGTACATCCACCACCAACAGCTGGACAGCCTCTGGTCAGCAACCTCCTTGCTTCTGCTCAGGGTGCTCAGATAGTGATGGGGAATGTACCAGGATACAAAGGAATGATGTGGATTAAGGGAAGATGAATCATAGTGTCCTCTTTGTTGTAGACAGGAGCAATTATCTTATGGGACAGCATGGGGAATGTCCCTTCCCTCCTTCATACCTGTACAGTAAGTACAGGTTTGTCCTTATAACCTTAGTGTTTAACCATAGCTTCCAGGATGTCATGGAAAAAGTAACATTTGAATCATTTTCCTGCAGAAAGTAGCTATTTCCTCCATCCCATCTTGTTACTACCACTTTCTCCCTTCTTAGGGAGAAACACAGCAAACTCAGGTTTAAATATCTGAGATCCTGGCCAAGAAGTGTTACCTTTACCTTGTTCAGTGAGGACTGTGTTAATATTCTGTACCTCAAATAATAGAAAAGTGAGTAACCACTCACTTTCACATGTATATTTCTTCCTCCTGAATTAGTAACAGAACTACCATGATGTGGGATCCTGGGGTGACATGAATGGATCTGAAATATTATACTGGACTTCTGTTTAAACAGTCTGGGTTGGTTTGAATTTTTTTTCACTCTAAAGCAATTCCAGATATCAGGTTTACACTAGCCATGAAATTTCTGGGTTTTTTCCTTTAAGACTTCAAAAAGTTAGGAAAAAACCCAAAACAATTCTGGCATCAACATGCACAAAACTACCATGGAGCTAGTACAGATCCTGGTTTATATTGGTTTAGATAACTGCTATGTCACTGCAGTTTAAGCCACTGGAACATCTTGCCACTCCTCTCTTCTGTCATTGCTCTTTGTCCTTCTATGTTGATAAGTGTGTATTCCACAGCAAGCAGTAGCAGTTACATTAGAGAATAGGTACCTCTCTGAGGCCATATGAATTCTGCAATACTTCATTTCTCATAGGATTTGTGCAGGACCCCACCTGGTATATTTTATAGATTTCTTTACTGAAATGGATTAGTCATTACTAACATGTATTTCACTCATTAATGGTTGATGTGTCATTTAAAGACAATTCAATCTCAATTATGCTAGAGGCTTTTTCACAAATTCAAATTTTTTTCACAAATTTTCACAAATTCAACCTCAATTTTGCTAGAGGTTTTTTTTTTTTTCACAAATAGCATGTAGGCAGGTAGAGCAACTCATCACAGGAAAGTACTTCTGATGGTAGCATGAAAAGATACTAAAATTCCCAATTATATAATAGTTCATAGGAAAATCTGCTGCTACTTCAGATTATTCCAATAATTAAAAGATACCATCATGATGATCTCCCTAAATATCAGCAACTTTAAAATATCCATACCATGTGCTTTCATACAGGCTAAAGCAGAGGTATAGGACAGGGAATTTTACATGCTGGTAGGGATTTATTAAAGAAAGTTTCCAATGTAAAGGTTTGTATAAAGATATTCAAAGTCTTCCTGCATATTTGTACTTGGATTAGAAAACAGGATGGGCTTAGACATGAAACATTTACGTATTTTCTGTGAGGTGAGCACACTGGAAATATCAAAAGAGCTTTGAATTTCAAAGTACACATTTTCTTAGTTCAAATATTAGACCTAAATATCTGAGTTTCTCTGTTTCAGAATTTCTGACTGGTAAGATAAATAGAAATTACATGAGTAGGAAAACAATTTTGCTCTTCCTGCTTGCTGTATCTCAGCAGACACAGGCATCACCTCCTTCCTTCAACTCAGAAAGTTCCAGTTGCAAGGAGGTCTGCAAGAGGCACTGGGCAAGCTCTGTGCCTGTTCAGCAACTTTTCTATCACTGGTCAGCAACTGGATCTCTGTCTACTCTTTGGTCCTCTCAGGAGTTCATTTCCTCTCCTGTCTTAGACTTCTTGAAACATATTCTTCCATTCTCTCCTGTATTGAAGAAACTTTTCCAACATTACTCTGATGAAGAACAAACCTGGTCTCCCTCTTCATCTATAAGGTCCTCTCTGAGTCAGAGCAGCAGCGAGGGCCAAAAACCTTCCTCCCCAGTGCACAAACATTTTCTTTAGGGGAACATGTGAAGCCTGTCATATTACTGGTCCTCCCCTTTCAAAGAGGCTTTGGAAGAGAGAGGTGAGGAATAAGCAGCATTACTCAACTGAAGAATCCTGGCCTTTCTTAGTTTCAGCCAGCAGGCTTGTTATCCAAGCACATGGATAAACAGTTCCCTCCCAGCAGTGCAGGTAAATGGCCCAAGCCCCATGGGAGCTTCACTGGGCCATGAGCAAGTCACACCAGCACAGGTGGCTCTGTGGAGTGCTGCAGGGAAGGTTTTCACTGCAGACAAGGTCACATCACAATTCTTCCTACCACTCTACTCAGATCTGGTTGGCTACATGCCTTCCCATGCTTTTTGAAGGGCGTTGAGGCTTAGTAAATCCTTCAATTACTTCTTCAAGTCATTAAGGAGTATACTGCTACAGAACTGCTACATTTATCATTTATGTCAGTGCTGCCTAGGGATGCCAACAATTCCTCATCACAATGTTGTTACTGATTAGAACACAGCATCCATCCTTTTGACATAATGCTCAACACAGCAGGCCATATTATGTTTGTGTTTCATTCATCTAGTTTGCCTTAATTTCCCTATGGTACAGTTGGGATTTCATGTTATATTTTAAGGAACAGACCTTTCTTTTTCCATATTTGAAAAAAGCCCATGTCCATTATTTATGCAGACTGATGCAGTTCTGTTTCCTTGCACATGAAATCAGGGTCAGTGCCTCTGGGATTCCAGCAGCAAAAGGAAGTGGAATTACCTATGGCCACTATCAAAAATCATGCCAAAATGATACTGCCAACAGCAGAAACAAGGTATAATTACAGGAGAGGAGGAGACAAAATAAGGAACACCAACACATGAACCCCTTCTCTTACTCATGACAAATGAGAGCAGGGAACTGAAAAACATTTTTTCCATCTGGGAGCTTGAGACTCTTTTGATCAGATGTTTATGCTGAGATAATGTCCCAACCAAAAGTCTAGCTAGGATCTCCCTTCAAGAGCAAATTAGCTATGAAATCCAGTTCAAAGCTGGACTCTCTCAGTGTATGTTCTTGACACATTTCTTAGTAATTTTTTTATGTTATAATGATTTCTAGGCATTTATAACAGCAGTTTTCCCTATTTCCAAATTTCTGGAGAGAGATTTTGTTATCTGATATTGCTTTGACTCTTATAACCTTTTTTTTTCAGCCCCTTTAAAATGGCAAAGGTTTAAACAAAATGAAGTTATTGTTCAGAGGAAGAAAAATGACTGGGCAAGCCTTTGCAGGATTTCTTATATACAAAGAAACTTTGGTGGCATCCATAAAGGATATAGAGTTACAAAACATATTCCTATGGCCTAATCTTCATCTGCTGTGAACAGCTGCAGTTTAATTGAATTAGCAATGACAAATAACAGCTGAGGACTTGGTTAATATTTACACTTTAACTGATCACTGAGGTCTATCAATGTGTTTGTTACTCCATTTCTTGGTAATTTCCATTACAAAAGGAACCTGATAGTATTCTCCGTTGTTTGATATGCTGGAGAAAAATATTTTTTCAATAAATCTTTATAGTAATGCACCTCAAATAGTCTTTTACATTTGGAGAATCCCATATAGCCAAGTTTCCACACAGCCTCTGACTAAGTTTGGATACAGAGTTTCAGCATCCCAGCCTCCCAAATAGTTACAGAGTGTTCGAACTGCATAATTTTCTTAAAAAAAGAAAATTAGAAAAAATAGCAGAGCAGCCTCCATTTGGCCATCATGGAGACACCTCTGTGCCATCATGCATGCAGAATCACAGATGACTTCAGTGCTTGTTTTCATGTGAAGAAATTCGTGGTTTCGCTGGTTATTAAGTATTTTATTAAGCAATTAAATGTTTAGTATTCTACACAGCAGCACAAGCTCCTGGTATCTATTTCAGGACTTTTAAAGCAAATAACTTTGAACTAAGCAGAACAATTTTGTGTTGCAAATTACAGATTTTTGCTCTCTTGGTTAAAATATTTTACCAGATTATTAACAATTTATTTGATGGGTTTTATTTTCAAACAAAATTCAGGTTTATTGATTTATTGGTGCATTGTGCTAATTTTCCCCATATATAAATCAGCCTTAATGAAACTACTGCCTGTGTTAACAGCTAATTTACTTTTCTGTGTGTGTTTTTTTTTTTATTCTAGTATTCTCAAATGCGGGATGAAGTATTCAAATCAAACTTGGTGTGTGCATTTATTGTTCTTGTATTTATCACCGCTATCCAAAGCTTGCTCCCTTCTTCCAGGTAAATATGGAAATATGTCTCTATATATCTGAAGGCACTCTTAGGGACACAGTGGAATAACATTTTTAGGATTGATGTGCAATGAACCAATAAAAACTGCTTGTTCCCCAGAAGTGTTTGGAAATATATGTCCACTTTTTTTGCAATATTAACTACTTTTTTTACCACATTATCTACAGCTACATGTTTTCAAGTGAGACAGCAGCATGTACTGATGTTAGATTGTTATGTGTCCAAGTAGAACTACCACCAAATCAAGTGGAAATTTTGGGTTACAAGAATTTGCCCCAGTGTGTCCTGATGAAACATGATCCAGAACAATAGCTGTGCCTCTTTGCTGAGTGATTGATAATCACCTTGGGTATCAGTGACTCTCTCAGTTTTGTTTAATAAATGCTTTGTAAGAGAATTGTACTGCTTGCTTTGCTGCTGACAATGTGTTTTGCCCAGCTGGGAAAAGCAGTCTCAGGCCATTAATAAGCACAGAGGTGATATGGTAGATCTGTTTTCACTTTGCTCTCCTTTGGGGCTGACCTAGCAATATATTCCTATCAAGGTGATGAAAATGTGACATAGATGAGATTGCAGTGTCCACATTTCACAGACTCAAACATATCATTTGGCATTTTTGTCTACAATTTAACAATGAGATCACAAGAGTATGTGCAAGGACTGAGGTCAGTTTTCTAGAGCAGGACTGCCACTGTAACAACCCTCTGGTCCCATTTGGTCTTTGACAGAGCAAGTGTTAAAAGAGAATGCCCAGAATAATGTATTTCTTAGGTAGTTTCTAGCATTCAGATGAACCTTAACTTATGGCTCACAAGCAGAGTAACTTTGAAAATACATTATTTGTACAAGAAATAAGACATTTATTGTGCTACAGTAGTGCAGCAAGATTTCTTGGATCATTTCTGGAAGACATGAGGTGGTTAGGGGCAGGCAGGCAACTACATTCTGTAGCAGTGGTGTCTCATATGTTTTGTAATTCTCAGCTGACAAAGTACCTGGAGTAGTATGTGACCTTCTGTTGCTCCTTATGTGCTATATTGCCCCTAGTAAGTTTGCTTGCTTTTTAAAAACTCTTCTCCCAGTACACATTTAAAGTTCTTCCCTTCTGGTAGATCTTTTTATTTGTTTGTGTGCTTGTTTGTTATTTTTTTCCTCAGTATGTACAAGAAGATTTATGGATCTTATTAACAGAACCTGTTTTCCAAAAAGATTTCTGCTGCTATATCAATCACTGCCATACCNAAAAAAAAAAGACTTTTTTTTCCTACCTGCACAGATTCATCTCTGTTAACTCCTGTGAGGGTGTCTAGTGCCATTGAAGTGAGAGGGAAGGAGTCACACAAATGCATTGCCTGCAGCTGTCTCACCTCCTAGTTTCTCATCTTGCCAGTAGTCTTGTGTTTTTCCCTGAGGACCTTTTTGTCACTGAATGTTAAAGAGGCTGCAAATACAAATAGGTCAAAATTAAGGTTAGATAAATTCCTATAAGAAAAGATCACAGTTTTTTAAAAAAAAATGTGACCTTGTCTTCAAGAATGCCCTGGAAGGTTGGTTGCTAGAACCTGGGAAGATATTTAGGGAAAGGATATTCAGCACTATGCATTTTGTGAGAGAAGTTTTGGAGGCACATGGGTGTTTTATGGCAGTGCCTATGTTCTGTCAGGAGCTGAAGATCACTGTCAAGGCTTAAGGAGACAAATTTTGGTCTTGTTTTTTTAATGTTCTGATACTCTGCTTTAAAAAGTGTGTTTCATTTTTTTAAAAAGCATGCCTGTCAACAGATGAGCAACCCTAAAATAACAGGATAGGGGTTTTGAGTGAGAAGGTTTCAATATGCTTAAACATATTGGATGAGAAAATAATCTGGAAGTTAAACTTTCCTAAGTTCCAATTCTAAAAGCAGTTCAAGGCATGAGCAACTGAACAAACTATCACAAAGTTAGACATGATTTGGATTCAGAGAATCTTTCAAATAATTGCATATTCATTTGTTACACCTCTGGTAAATATCAGAGTAGTAAAATACAAGGGTGGAAAACCATGGGAATAGTTTCCATGAAACCACTAACAAACTATAAATCAGTCCTCATGGTAACTTACCCATTTCCTAAAAACACATGTAAGAGTTTTTCAGTGAATGCTTTAGATTTCTGTTGAACAAGGATTGTAAGGATGAAAATTTGTGTTTGCTTAAGTAGATGTGTGAATATTTTTTTGAGTTGAGTCTTTTGGTTTCTGAAAATGTGGTGAAAATGTTATTAAATTGTCATAGAACGTATATTAGTAAGGTTCTTTGGGGAGTTTCCCAGAGAGTTTACCTTAGTCTGTGTGTTAAAGAAGGGAATCACATCTCAAATCTAATAGGTATGGGAGTTTCAGAATTTTATCTCAGTTTATATCTGTTTCCCTAAGGATAAATTTTTAAACCATTCATGCATTTTTCCCTGACAGGGCAGATGCACGTGCATTTAAAAATCTTTGCAACAGTTTTCATTCTTTGAAACATGGAATTGAGGAAATTACTCTAAGTGAGATAAACTAATGCCACATTTTTTACCATAATTGTCCTTTATGAAACCATTTTATTATGTTGCCAGCTTTGCAGTGATTCATCTTCTCCATCTGAGAGGCCTGGGAGTTTCATCAATTTCCTGCAATGAACTATTTATATGCTCACATGGACAGTAGGTCTTACTAGAGTAGACAGCTGAAATACTTCTATTTCTGCCCATTTTTCACTGGGTTATTCTTGTGAATGAAAAGGAAGCAGATTTGAAATTGTAAACACTTGCATCTTCTGTTTTACATAAGTTTTGGGTCAAATCAGTTGATTTGGGACAGTACATCAGAAATAGGGAAGGCAAAAGCTCTTGTTTAAGCTTCACTTGATCTTGGCAGTAAGAGAATCCCTGAAAAAAAATCAATTGGTCTTGAACATCTTCTTGAATGAAGAGGTGATCCAAGCCCAGTGTCCTAGTTCTGGGAGAAGTTCATGAACAGAAAATTGTTACAGTTTTTTGTTCATATTCCTCTAACCTTGTCAATGCATTTTATTGTACTTGATCTTATCAGCATACTCCCATCAAAGTCTCAGCACAGATACTGGATTGTTCATCTCAGAGGTCATATTATGCCACCTTCAGTTTAGTTTTTAAATCAAGCAGGCTTAAGCAAGAGACAAGCACATCAATCTTCAATTGAACAGCTACAGCGGAAAAAAAAATTAGTTGCCTGTAAATTTATTGTGAACAAATACAAGGTCTCAGTTTCTCAGGCACATAAGCAGGTTATTCTGCAATTTTGGGTTTATATCCCAGACTTAGGTGTGTAGATGCTCCCTTTATAGTATCTTAATTCAATAATATGGGTCTTACATGTAGAGTTTGGCAGTCCAAATTAAGAATTAATGTTTAGTGTCCTCAGGCTGGACCTCTTGAGGCTTGATCCTAATCTTTCTAAAGGCCTGAATTTGGTTTTGTTCAGAGCTGGATCAGGCTAGGTTAGCAGAACTGGTAGGCTACACCAGCATATATAGACTGTCTATATATATCTGAGGTATAGTTAGAAACTATCAGTTCCAAATCGGATCGCAGGCACTTGGCTTTGCAAAGCAAGGAGGCTGTTGCAGAATACTGCTGTACTGTGGGAAACTGAAGGAATTATTCTTGCATGACCCTCTGTCAGTGTCCATAACCTGGGATCAAAGTATAGCCACTGGAGAATGAGTTAATGTGAATCTCAAGTTGGCTTCTATCTGCATAAATCTGGGACTACTATGCAGTGAGATGAATTGTATCCAAAACCACACAGGTGATGAGCCCTCCTAACTCCCTTAACTAGCTCTACATGGACATGTTGTCCAGCTTTTCCCTTGATTTATTGACTGTGTTGAGATTTAATGCTGNTTTTTTTTTTTTTTTCCCAGAGTGATCCCAATGGTCATTCAGTTTTCTATCCTGATTATGCTGCACTCCGCTCTCGTGCTGATAACTACGGCAGAGGATTACAAATGTTTACCCTTAATGCTCCGGAAAACTTGCTGCTGGATTAATGAGACCTACTTGGCAAGGAATGTCATTATCTTTGCATCCATTCTGATTAATTTTCTTGGAGCCATCATCAATATTGTAAGCTTATAGGGAACCAAGGAATATTATACAGTAAAAGATGATTTATGAATTATTAAGCTTGCTACAGGACTTGCTAACTACATCTATAAGCTGTCTGTGATTTAGATAACATAAAAAAGGCAAAGCATCACAGCTTCAAGAAATTCAATCCATTGCTTGATCTATGTATTTCTGAAATATCTAATTATTTCTCCCTCAAGAGTATAATCTATTTTTAAAACCTTTTGTCGAGTTTCTGTCCAACATATCCACTCTTTGAGGACCATTTGTAATTTTCTGACATGCTGAAATACTTTCTTAGAGACTGTCAATCCAAAAAAATGCTTATGGATATTAAATTCTTCCTCTCATAAATTCTTAGCTCATCTTACATCTTCTACTATTATTTCGATTACTAAAAAAAAATAAAACAATTGCTAAAATAATAATTTTAAAAATTCCAGTAGAGCCCTGATTGTCCTGATGTATTCAGCAACATGAGAGAGCTTTGCATAATTTATGCAGATTTTAATGTCAGACAACCTGACAGGTACTGGAGTCTGAGCCAAGAATGTGGTAAATATCTCACAGATAGATTAAAAGTATCACTGATAAGAGAGTAAGTCAGAGAAAGAAAAATGCATTTCTATCATTACTGAAAAAATATAAATGCAATAAATGTCAGGAAGTTCAATTGGGCTGAAAATTTCCTGAAAAAAAGGACAGTGGTGTATTACAATATAAATCACTAAGCAGTGTTTTAGAATTTAGAAGTTTTAAAATCATGTATAATAAATACCTTTCAGGAAAGCTTTTGGTACAATTAGTTTTTATCTTAAAAAAAGATCTCTAACACACTATCTAGGCCCAATTTACTTCCCCTGATTTCTTGTGCATTACTTTTTAAGATTTGTCCTCTGCAATTTTCTAGGTTTGCTAATCCAAAGACAAAAGAAAATTACATTTTACTGTCACACCAGTGGCTTTCTATAAAGCAGGAAATAGTCATATGTATTGTCACATACTTAGCTGGACAATGACGTGAGTCACTGAGTCCTGATCTCTATAGGAAATTACAATATTAATATTATCTCATTATTTTATATGTCAAAGTTTTTCCATTATAGTAGTTTGTTCAGGAGTGACCTGCATGCATTTAAGAACATCTCAGCTTTACAGTTTATGTTTTCACTGAGTTCAAATGCAGCCAACAGGAGGGATGTAAGACTCAGATGCTTTCTGAGCCATAAAGCTTTGGTTTCACCAGGGGGGCAAATGAGTCTTTTGAGTCTTAAGTGCATTCTTATTGTTATAAAATTAGGTTTCTGATCCTGAAAGTCTCTTTAAAAACCATCTGTACTTGTTCCTGTGACATTCTGCCCTGCAGAGAGGTGTTCTATACCTCATAAATTTTCAGAAGGTACCATTAATTGTCTGGTGTCATGGAAGAGTGCACAGCCAGCCAGGTAATACTTCTGCACTGCAGAGATGGCTGAGTGGCTAAAAGAACAAACAAAATAGTCCCAAGTTCAAAATTAATTGGTATTTAATGATAAGAAATTGGGCCTCATTAAATGAATTCTTTAACTATTGGGTAAAAAGACCTCTAACTAGCTTCTACACACCAGGTTGATGACATGACCTATAATAATCAACCAGAGTAAATAAATATATATGACAGAAGACTCCATCTGCTTTAAGTGTCAAAACATGAAGAAATTAATTATTTTTTTTCCTTCATTTTAAGACCATAATGTATTCCAACTTGACAATGCTGGTTTCTTTGTATCTAATGCTCTTGGCTGGAAATACCATTAAAATCAATGCAGGTCATAACAACAAAAAGCAATATTACATTATCATAACCATAGTTTCATGAGTGAATTTTTATTCCCTTCCATTCTAAGCATCACAGTTGCTGTTCTGGGACCACATCATGTTTTGGTACAACCAGGTCTGTGTGATATCATGAAAATGAAGTCTGGATGTCCTGTATCCAAAAGGATAACACTATCCACAGCAGATGAAAACAGCTTTCAGAAAGGGCACACATTCATTCTGATTTTATGCTCCAAATGAATAATTTTCTCTATAGTTTATAGCAAAGTCTAAGCACTTTGAGAGGTCATTCTTAAGAGTCCAACATGAGTCCTCTGGAAGTCCCAGAGGAGCTCATCTTTCTGAAAGAGAGCATAGGGAGGCTCTTCAGATGCTGAATATCTGCAGCACAAACAGCTCCCCCTTTTCCATTTCATCTCCACAGTTTGACTTCTTACTGTCCATTTATTGAGCCCTTGGTGCCAGGTGGAGAGCTGGCATGGAGAGCAGCAGGTCAGGCAATCCCAGCCCTGAACCCAGACAAGCAATAGCCACCAGTGCACAACATAGCCCTGACTTTGTTTTATTTCTTCACAGCTGTGGTGTGATTTTGACAAACCAATAGCCCTGAAGAACCAGACCTTCAATTCCTCTGCCTCTTTTACAGACATCTGTTCCTGTCCTGAGGTATTTCTGAGGGTACTTTTGAATCTGAGGTGTGGATCCACAAAGGATATGTGGCAACCACTACCTTGTGGTGGAGTCAGGGGCTCAACACTGTGAAGAAGGGAGCATTTCCACATGTTGACAGAAAAAGCAGAGGCTGGTTACAGAAGGAATTAATCTTAAGATCTATATGGGGCATTACAAATAAAATTTAACCTTTGAAGATTATACAGAACCTTTATGTTGGGAACACACCCAGCAATGATTCAATTAACCTAGTGCAATAAAACACACTATCTAATTTACATGAATGTAATGGAGAGCAAAACTTCTTACATGACAAAGACAGTAGTTAGACTGCTATGGTTATTTTAAGATTGGTTTTGGAGAAAAAAAAAATGTAGCAACCCTCTCTAAGATGAGCAAGCAGGCAACAAAATCAATGTGTTGGTCATGTGTAGATAAGAGAAGTATGTTGCTTAGAAAGTCATATGGCAGTGTCATGATACTGCCAGCAGTATGCTCTAAACAGCAGGGATCCAGATTTTCCTACAGAGAAACTGTACTAAAGAAAAGCTGTACCCAGAAAAATTAATATGATCACTCCTAAAGCTGTGTGATTGGAGTTAATTTAAACTACATTTGTACTGTGGGTGTTAATGTTGCTATTTTAAGTCTGAAAAGCTCGTGACCATGATTGTCTCTCTCTATCCACTATCAGCTGCATGGATTGCATTTGGCAGATGACTAATCATTGAGAAAAATGAGACAATAAAAAGATTAGAAAATAAGATATGAATAAAAATTCCAGGCATCACATTTTAAGAGAGTAATGTAACCAAGCTAGACCTACAATATTAAAAGTTTAAAAAAAAAATCCAAATCTGTGGCTTTGTCCTCTCTCCAGTAGCATGGGAAGAATTAAAGCAGAAATATGATTCTCCCATCCTGAGTATTTTGTGGGTCTTGTGGAAATTTAGACTCCAAAGGAATATAAATATTATTCTCCCAGTAGACTTTTCAGTAGCAAACTACTGCATGCAGCATCTCTCCCTTTCCTCTTTTAATTATAGAGGATGCTGTTTCCCTTATAATGCAATGAAAATGCTATAAAGGCACAGAAAATGATCTCTGCTGACATGAAGGTACCATGAAAAATGGAGAATTTGTAATTTCACTTCAATTTTAGAAAACACTTATTTTCAAAGTGCCCTGGGCCCTAAAAGGACTTAGCTGAGCCCTGAAATCCAAAATAATCTTTCCATACTTCTAGTTACTTGATTGTTTACATAGATGCTTATCTCTGATCACCAAAATTAACCAGTGCTCTTTTCTGTTCAGTATTTTGTCTTCACTGGTGTGCTGGCAATGGTGACTTGTGCAGTCTTTCTTCGTCTCAACTCTGTCCTGAAGCTGGCAGTACTTCTCATCATGATTGCAATCTACTCTCTGCTGACTGAAACCATTTATGCTTCCCTTTTTCTGCAATATGACAACTTTAACCACAATGGAGAGTAAGTGTTCACAGCCCCCTTCAGGAACTGCTTTTTCTCAAGGTGATGTTCAAATCTTGCCAGAGTATGAGTGTATTGCATAGCACCAAAATTAAATATGGTGTGATGGTTGTAACAGGCAATGAGTAATTCAAAGTGATTCATAATCTGTCTTTCTCAAACCTTTTTATTAAAATGTTCATTTCATGAGGGCATTTAAATATTGATCAGGACTTGTCTTTTATATCTCCTATAGTCTATCAATGCTGACTAAAAATATGCATTGCAATGCACATACCTTGGCCATTTCTATTCTTGAAAGCTCCAGAGATACCAATCGAAAAATTCCCCTCAGTTTAAGAAAACAGGAGTGAACACTTGATTTTTTAGAATAAAATCCAAACAAGTAATGTACAGTTGTGAAAGATATAAGGAGCACAGGGATGATCCTGTTTTGTAGGAGAGCTCTTGAAGGACATGCTCCTCCTCCTTCTCCTCCTCCCAGGTTTCTTTCCCAGGAAGAGGAACTGAAGAGAGCCGAAGAACCACAATGATTTTCAGAGTCAGAGATGCAATTAGTGTTGCAATAACTGAATCTAGAGCAGCAGTAATTTAAATCATTCAGAAAAACACTTCTTCAGTCTTTGATACTTGACCAGGGTAGTATTGTTGTTGTGTGTGCTTATAAGTGCAGATGAAGATGCTCAGAGTGAGAGAAAAGCAGGGATTTGCAGTACAATTAATTCTCACAACAGCCACGTCCTAACACATGGGGAGGCTCTGCATGCATATATTTCCTTATTTGCTTTTGACAATAGCAAGGTAACAGAGATTTGGGGTGCAATTTTTCTTTTTCTAATGTTAGTTATCATCCTAAAGACATATCATATATCCAGAACAGGCCCAGAAAATCTGACAAACAGCAGTATGCAATACTTTGGCTAAGTAACTACAAGTAGAAATCATGATAATTGTCACTAAGCAGGCATGGCAAAGAATCTCTTTTGTGTGAAAAACTTGAAGAATTCAGAGTAGCCTCTATTCCCTGTTAATAAAACTCTCTAGTGACTGTTATCAGAGAAGAGTGAGAAAGAGGCAGGAATAGTCCCTGGAGCAGCCAACAGCCCAAGACATAGGGAAATCAGTTGAGATGCTCCACTCTCACAACAAGGATATGAACTTAAGCTCTGATATTAGGGAGAATGATGTTCAAGATTGGGTGCCCTGAAAATTATTTGGTTTTTTATCTATATAAATCATATGAATAAAAGGGTTTGCAGCTCCTTACAAAACTCATCCAGCTATGGTGGGTGGAGCACAACACCAGAATATGCAATAACAGGTGAGTTTATAACTAAAACATTTAAGGCTCTTGACTTTAGCCAGTGTACAAGGGGTCCTTTCAGAATGTGTTATTGAAGATTGTATTTTGGGCAACTTCAAAATGGGTAACATTTGAATTCCAGCATATTTGCAGATGACAAGGATGCTTCCTGCTTGCTCTTGCTCTGTATTGATGACTCATCCCGTAGCAGCCCATTTCCATCACAGTAAATTCATTAGGACTACAAAGGCAGTTCACTTATCTCTCTCACTAGAAAGTTTCCTTTTGGTTTATTCTCAAGTTCTGCTCTTTCTTTCTCTAATTTCTCTGTCATATGAGTCCTCTGACAAATAGCATCCCATACTTGTTTAAAAATTACTGTGGAAAACAGATCCAGTATCTGGACTTTGCTTTGTCCTTAGATCTCAAGGCAGACTAAAGATTGTCCCAAAATCTCTTCCAATTTCTGGTCCTTATTTACTCGTTTATTATTATTTTCAAAATTTCAAGGTTTTATCACCACATAACCACTCCTTTTCTCATCTCCCTTCAACGAAATAATTTACAAGTATCCCTGTTCAATTCAACTCCAAGTATTTTTTTTCTCTCATTTGCTTTACTATAAGTTTGGCTTTACCATTTCCCCAACCTCTTTTGTCGGCTCCCTGGGAAACATGCTTTTTAAAAAAAACCCTGGCATACAGAGATACTTTCTTCAATTTTTATTCATCTTTCCACATAACTGTAATTTCTCTCAATATTGGAAACCTCCTGTTATTGCTTTTAACCCCTCTAATTTTATTTTAAACTTTCTTTGTGCTCCATACACAGCACCTCAGTGATTTCATGCAGCAGATTTCATACAGCCAGTACCTGCTTGGCTCATCTTTTCTGCTTCCCTGTGGTCTGCAAGGGTTCCTTTACCTCCCTTGTCACAGGCTTCTCTGGTCTCCTCTTTGTAGAGGAGTTAAACCAGTCCTAGCTACTGTTTGCCATTTTTTTGGTCCTCTTTTAATCCATGCTGTATCCCTGTCATCTCCAAATCCTTCTCACAATATGGGGATATTTCATTTCAGCTCCTGCCTTGGAGTTCATCCTGCATCTCTAGCCCTCCCACTGGGCTTTTACTTTCACAGCCTGGAAGTTTCCCTTTGTCAGCTCCACCTCAACCTTTCCCTCCCACATTGTCACCTCCTGCACCCCACAGGGGCTGTCACCAAGTTCCCAGGAAGAGACTGACTGACACACAGCTTGCATATCACATTTGAAAGTGAAAGCTCATCACCTCCTGTGTACCTCCTGTAGGCTACAATTTAGTTACTTCAGTTGTGTCTCCAAACAGGGAGATCTCCAATTACACTCCTGTTCTCGAACTAATTACTGCTAAATTAAATGTTCAAATACAGGGGATTTTTTTCAAACAACAAAAATTACCACTTATGAAGTGAAACTTCTGAACAATTACAACATTAGAAAATAAATAACTGTATTTTACTTTGGTTTTTTTTGTTTTTTTCCAGCACAGACTTCCTGGGTACAAAGGAGGCATCTTTACTACTGATGGCAATGTTCCTTTTAGCTGTATTTTATCATGGTCAACAGGTAATGCAAACATTTTCTTCAACCTTTCCCTTTGTGCCTTGCAATTACAAGATGGGACAACAATTACTTTTAAAATACCATCTGCCTTTTTACCCTCTTGAGCATATGACCTTTTGCAATTTAATAAACCATATGCAGAAATTGATTAAAGAAAGCCCACATCTGACACTGTCTAGCATTCTTAAAGAACATGTGCAATATTCTATTCAGCAATACTCAAATTATATTGCATTTTCTATTTGAAGGAACAAACAGGACACCATTATTCTGAATGTGTGCAGTTCTGGAGGCACCTGACAACTTCAATGCACTTGAGTAGGCATAAACCCAAAATACAGAAAGGGAATAAAAACCAGTAAATAATGAAAATACAGTGAAATAGCTTATTCTGTGTATAGAGAAAGAACAACAGACTCAAGGAAATGAGGAAAATTTGGGTTAAGCACCAGTACTTACTCATCTGTGTCATGGACCACTTACAAGAATCCTTTCACAGGGACCTAGATCTTAAACAGGATTTAGGGACCTCAGAGCTTTAGGACTGATATCCTTGAGGAGTAATTGAGAAACTAGGTATTTCAGGAATTTGTACACAATGCTCAGGGAGAGATTACTATGGGAAATTTAGATTTAAAATAACAAACACATTGAATAAAAGCCAGCTAAAGCAGGGTGTTTTCTCCACAGTGTTTTTGGCTCTCAAGCTCTGGATGAGTTGAGGCAGTTTCTAATCACAAAAAGCAAGGGGCACTCTGTTTTAAAGAAAGCACCAAGCACAGTTGCCTTTAAACACTGTTGACTTGCCTAAAGATTTTCCCCTCAAGACCATTAGGCTGATAAACTCCAGAATTTCTCAATTCTCCTGGAATGAGGTAGTAAGAGAGGATTGATGCTGTGATGAATAAGATAATATTATACACTTCATTACAATAACTTTCTAAGCTGTCCCACAAGTTAGAGCCTCCAATCCTTCCACATGAGTGCAAAAAGAAGCCAACACCTCAGTATTCTATTAATTTTTCTACTGTTAATCTTCTCTTTGGGGGAATGAAGAATGAGTGAGTAGGGGAAGCAAGGGATGAAATGCATTTTGCACAATGCACAGATTTAAATTTGATGGAAAGCAATGAACTGTGACATGGCTTCATCACAACATAAAGTCCACTTAGGAATAACATGGAACAAATAAGAACTGAACAACTCAAATTTGGGATAAGCCTTATAGTATTCCCAATGATTATTAACATATGTCAAGATAAAAATCTCAGGCTTGGGAATCAGCCAAGGTACTAAGAAAAACAACAAGTTTGACAAGTTTAGGTGGAGTGAGAATTAGGCTGAAGCCAGGCAATGCTCTTCAAGATCCCAATCCTGAGTGTAAATGTCTGTCTTCTACAAAAGCCTGATCTGGGGTGTTTAAAAGTGTTTTCCAGCCCAGAGGCCTGTAAGTAGAGCACAAGTTATTTTCCATTTTATTAACCTTTCTTGTTCCATAAAACAGGATGGCTGCACTAGAACTGCCCTTGGAAATGGTCCCTGAGATGTGCTAAGCTCTGCATGCTCTCCCAAATGATTCATAGGCCAGTCTATCAATTTAACAGCATCCAAAGGCAGAGCCCAGGAACATTTCATTGAATTGCTTAATTTCTTATTATAGAGTTCACCTAAAGATTTCTGTATAGTTGTCAACTTTTATATATATAAAAGTTCCATTCAAACCACATTAAAAAAACAAAACAAAACGAAACACAACAAACAAACCTCTTCTAAAATGTGAATTGAGGAGCACATTAAGTCCAATAAAGCTGTCTTCCAGCACATCTTCCCATCTCACAAGCTGCAAAAGTTATCTGAAGTAGAATAGTTTAAAACTTATCTTATTCTAGGTGGATTTACTGAAAAGGATCATTTTTGTAAGATATTTATGGATGTTCAATTTTTGAATAATTAACTATTTGGTTTTTTACCCACTGTGATTTAAAGTTAATGCCATATTTAGCACCCAAACTTTAAAATGAAATTTGAGAAAAAGGTGTGTGGTACCATCTTATTAGATTTAATTTAATTGCATGTGACAATTGTCTACAGAGTAGCTGGGTTGTGCAGCATGTAGAGGAAATAATGTTAGGCTTTCTGTGTAATACATCTCTCTTTTCTTCACTAACTATTGTAATTAGAGGTGTTTCTTAAAGCTACATACCAGGGCAGGAAAACATGGACACTTTGGTATTTAAATTCAGGAATCTTTCTTTTGAAAATCAAACAGCAGACCTTAAACTCAACCCTACAATTCTTTTAGTTTTAACAAATATAAGAACTTAGCAAAACATCTTTTTAATATTCTCAATTTTCAAATCTCGTATATATCACTCCTTTCTTTCTGAGCTGATAGTCAGCTTGGTAATCCACTGATGATGAAAGAAAAGTATTTAGTGTTTAAATGTGATCATAAATAACCAGAATGATGTTATCTAAAATGTAAAGATTATCTGCTGCTATTCTGAGCTAGGCTTAGAAATGTGACATTTCCCTGTAGAGCAGCATAAAAAATCAGCTCTGAAAAACTACCACAGTTTTTTTGCCAAGCCCTTATTGTAGTAGCATTAAATATCTTGGAGCATCAAAGAACTCAAAATCCAGCAGCAGCTCCTATTTGAAGTCTATCTTTGAAATACCTTTAGAACTCCTTGAAAACTTACAGATAATTTTTTCTTCTCAGTTAGTTGGTAGAGATAAAATTCAGTTATCTGGTATGGGCTCTGTCATCTAGCATAAAAGAAAGGTAAAAGAAACTGAAAAAGGTTAAAAAATATGTTTAAAATACTCTTTCCTGACAGTCTTTTTTTTGTTGTCATTAATTCAGGGAGTTAATGGCCACAAGACAGAAGATCAGCATATCAGTAGAAAAAGTTTATAAAGCTGGCTGCAGCCCCCAGAGGGCAAGTAAATCACTGCCAAGTTGCATACAGGCTTTGGAAGTTTATATCAAGCCATGGTCACTTTTAGCTTTTAGGAAGGAAAGCTCCCTAGAGTACAGCCAACATATAAGGTCCCTTGCAAAGTGCTTTGCTTTTTTTCTCCTGAAGAGTTTGCCATTCATGACTGCTGCTGACTAAAACTGTGACCAAGATGAGTCACTAAATAATGCCTGAACCCCCTCTTAGTCATTCCCACCCACTGCAGGCTGCTCCTTTATTTTAGTTAGGTATATGAATTATATTTTAAAAAATTCCTCTATCCCAGCACCTTCTGATGTCTTTCGAAATTGTAAAATTCATCTATTTGCTGGCACAATACCAGCAAATAGATGGGTCTTCTTTGCTGGGTGTTATTATCTATGGTTGGAGCATCTCAAACCTCACAAATAAATGTTCTCTTTCTATTTACTAACTATATATATATATATTTCCATAATTTTCAGTAATGCTGTAGCTTAATAAGTCACCCCTTGTGCAAGCTACAATATCAGCTGCCTTGAAATCTGCTTAAAACTCTGCTTCAGTATGATGCACACAAAACCTCTGGCAGTGTTGGTTTTGTCCATGTGCTGGCACACACATGCCTCTCAGGCAAGTGACACGATGCTTCAACATGTTCCCTGCTTCAGCAAGCAGACAATTGCCATTCATACTTAAATGAATAAGAATTTATATATGTCAGCAATGCATATATCTGTATGCATGTGTAAGCTCTGCTGTGCACAGCTTTTGTTCTGCAAACACTCACTGCACTGGAAATCATTTCACTTCAGTTTTTAGCTGCAGGTATCAGGCAGTGAGACTTTGCATGGATAAACTGTGATTGTAGACTCTGATCCCACAATACAGGCACAGAGTATTGGAGGGGATGACAAATAGCATGTTTTCCTTTTTTTTTTTTTTAATAAGATAAAAGTTGTAAATAACTGTATGTCCCAACAGTATACTATATCATTTTTGTGCCACAGATTTGGACATCCTCTTTGGGAGCACTTTGGGCTGTTATACAGAGTTTTGCTGAAAGATGTTCATTCTTGAGAAGGACATCTTTGCCAAGAGTTTAGAGTTAGCCTTGTGCTAATTTTCTCATTTAAATTGAAAGCACTTATGAAAAGGGGAACATATTTATTTCATATGAATACCTGCCAATATCTTATCTCCTGACAGACTCTATTATCTAAATAATAAATATATGCTTAAAGGGAAAATAATTTGGTGACAGTTTATATCCACTGACCGTAACAGTAATGTGACAAATATTATTTTGCTTAAGATTACTCTGAGAGTCTCAGTGTACATAAGGCAAATAAATAATCTCTTTTTCTGGCAAGAAAATAAAATTGTTTCAGAGATCCTCAGCAGCACTGAAGCTGGCTACGTGGCAGGAGCAGCCTGCCAGGATGGCAATACAATCTCCACTCTTATCTTGTCAGGTTTTATTTTTGACTCTTTTTCTTTCTGAAACTACAGCTTGAATACACAGCAAGGCTGGATTTTCTCTGGCGTGTCCAAGCAAAAGAAGAAATCAATGAAATGAAGGAGCTGAGGGAACACAATGAAAACATGCTGCGGAATATTTTACCCAGTCATGTTGCCCGTCACTTCCTGGAGAAGGATCGGGATAATGAAGTATGTGTCAATTTCCTGATGTTTTTGTCTAATTAGTAAAAGAAAAGTAGGTCTGGTAGGAAATTGTTGAGACTTATTTCTTGATAGGATTCATTGCACATACGCTGCCAATATTTGGTATCTGATCAACATTAAAAAATAATCATGTTTTGAAGTAAAGGTTCTAGGAGCACAGCTGGAGAGATGTATCCATGTTCTGAACCCTCCAGTGGGAAACATATGGGCCACACATAGAGAAATTCTAGCAATAATTCACTGAGATGGTTATGGGATTGGGAGACATAACACATGAGGAGAGGCTGAGACACTGAGATCACACAACTTTAAGAAGACTGAAAGAGCATCTCATTGTTGCCTTCAAGTACCTAATGAGTGTTTATAAAGAAGACATTATTAGGGGCCTGGAACATCTCTCTTATGAGCAGAGACTTGGGAAGAGAAGACTGAGAAGGGATCTCATTAATGCATTTAAATGTCTCCAAGGCAGGTACCAAGAAGATAGTGGCAGGCTCCTTTCACTGGTGCCCAGGGACAGGACAAGGATCCATGGCAATAAATTTAAACACAAGATGTTCCACCTCAACATGAGGAAGAACTGCTTTACATAGAGGGTGGCAGGCTCCTGGAAGAGGCTGCTCACAGGGGTCACACAGTCTCCCTCTCTGGAGACATTCCAAGCCCACTTGGGTGCATTCCTGTGTAACCTGCTGTAGGTGACCCTGCCTGGGCAGGGGGGTTGGCCTGGATGACCTCCAGAGGCCCCTTCCAACCCCAGCAGTTCTGTGATTCTGTGGTTTCGTGAGTCTGTGAAGGCAGAGCAGGGCTCAACCCTCAAATCAAAAGGGGCTGTGAAAGACTTGATCTAATTAGTTCTGCTTTGAAAGCAAACTCTATTAAATGAGATTCAGAAGTCTGTTCCAATCTATGAGTCTAAGAAAATTTGAGTCTATGAAAATCTACTATTCACAAAAAAGATATGTGAATTTAGCAGAATGTCTGTGCAAGTTTGTGATAGCCCAGTGTTGCAGAAGTATTATTAGAGCCCTGACACTGACTATGGAAGGAACAAGCTGCAACAGACCTGAGGCTCCATATCTGCAGACACAAGAGAACATTTTTGCTATTTAATATTGCCCCTGAATTGCCTGTCTGTGGCAGATAATGAAACACCAATAACAAAACACACCACAGGGTTTGTGGCTATGTTCCTAAAAAGTGTTTGTAGTACACAAAGACAAGCATGATAATGGAGTCTCTGAATATTCCTAAAATGAATATGGAGAAAGCAAATGCCAGAATTTCTTTCTGAAAGCAGCAGTAAGTCACTTATCTCTCATTTGAAACAAAGGAAATGCATATTATAATATTACATATATATATTAAGGTACTGTATGATGAAATTGGAATTTTTTCATGCAATGTTGCAATTTTCTTTTATAATGGGAAGGAATGTTGCAAGATTCACCTTGCCAGCACTGACATATCTACTGATCATGCAGCAAAAAGGAATTAAGGCTACCATTTTCTATTGTACATTTTGGAAATGGATGTAGGCAGACTAATTAGATTGCACAATGAGGAATCATTGTGTTCTGATTTCAAGTATCACCTAGGGAAGGATGACACAGTGAAAAGCTACAAGAAAAGGCACTTTAGAAATCACTTGAGAAATTTTAAACTCTGCGGGTATGAAAGTGCCATAGAAACTCTGCTATGCACATGAGAAAATGTGAGTGTGAAAGCAACCAGGTTAAAATGTTTCATTGCAAATGGAGCAGACCTCAATCCCAGCCAGCAGTGTGTTCTGACATATCTGCATTATGGATTTTCAGGGAATAAGTTTCCCATCTTACACTTTCATTCACGTACTGTCACATGCATAATAATCTTCAGAAGCAAGCAGATGCCCCATGGATCACTGCTGATGCTTCAATAATTTGCCACTGAATTAAATTCCACCACCCTTGCTTTTTGTAAGGCAATCTCCAGAGTAACTATACTTGGGGATGATTTATGCATGAGCTGGCAGACAGAAAAATCTACCAGATTTCAGTGCAATCAATCCTGCAGTTCATGTCTGGCCATTAAGTTAATTTCTCTGCTCTCAAAAAAATGAATTCCCAAATATGTACTGTAGTGATTTCTTATGGATGTTTTATTTCTGTCCTTATGCTTCTTACCAAAAATAGAAAAATGGAGCAACTGGAGGCTCAGGCAGTTGTTTTCTATCTTCATGATCCAAGGCATGAGTATGGCTGAGTGCATTCATGCTTCTCCTAGCACACATTGTCAGATCTTTCATAAGCATCCATGAAGTAATGTGTGTATTACCTCCTTCTATACCCACAAAAGGAAATAAGAGTGTTCTTAGAGTATGGTTTCCATGACCCTGAAGATGCTCTTCAGTGAAAGAAAGGGTAAGGGCAGGAAGGGACTCAATCATGTCTTCTCAATAAAAGTTTTGTTGTGGCTTTGAAAACTAGACTTTCCCCACATTTACTCTAAGACACATTGTAAAAGAGCCTGGATAAGTAGAAGCATAAGCAGCATATCAAAGAGCATAGCAGAGGTTCAGGATGCTTTTCTAGGGAGAAGCAGGATGAAGAAAGAAGGGCCTGAATTGTTCATGTCAAGTGTATAGCAACCAGCAGTAAATCTTTTTATCATGAAACCAAAGCAGTAACATTTCTTAAAGCCACTAACAAGAACTTTGACAAGAAGTTCTTCAGGTCATAACAACATAAGAAAGGTTCATAAACAGAAATGGAAGTGTCCACCATTATGTAAAACCACAGAAGCTGAAGCTAGGCAAAAAAAATCAAAGGAGAATACATATGATGGTGATATATTAGCCACAAGAAAAGCATACCAGGAGTTGTGGTAGCAATCCCAGGAATCTTTAAAGTTGAAACTAGTTTTTTTCCTAAAATTAGCTTTAGTTCAGACAAGAACTGTCTACATTTTCACATATGTAATGACACAAGCCCCTCAGATAAATAAATCTGTCATTCAGTACCAGAGTGAATTGTACAAATAATGTAAGTGGAAGCTTATTCCAGGGCATACTTTAGCCTAATAGCCTTCTGTGACTGATCCCTTATCAGCTGCTTTCTGTCCTCCCCAGTAACTCAATTACCACTCCCACTTCTGTTTCTCCCCACTTTTGAACCCTAAAAGCAGAAACATCTCCCAGAGCCAGGCAACCAAAGAGCTCCACAGCCACTTTAGGAGAACCAGAGTTTGTCAGAGAACAAGGGTTTTCTGAAAATTTGTGAATAAACAAACTTGTAAAGAGCTGCAGTAGTGTGAAGTACAAATTATCCACCAGAAAATGTGATAACTGGTATTTCTACTTGGCAATGAATCCTTCATGTATTCAAGTCATTCCTCATATAAATCAGAAGCAAGATTTCTCTTTCACTTTTGCTGGTGTAACTCCTTGACCTGAGAAGCAGAAAGAGCAGGCATTCAAACAAAGGGAAAACCCTGCATATAATCTGCAATAAAAACATTAAGTGCTGTCAACATCCTCTTGTTGAACCTGGCTAACCCTTAATATACCCGTGTCAACATCAGATGTTAAGGTATTATGCATGGAAAAATTTAAAAAGCTATTTTAATTGCTGCCAATTACATTTTCTCCATTATGTTAACACTTCATTTTTCCTCATTGTTTTTTCAGGAATTATACTCTCAGTCCTATGATGCTGTTGGTGTGATGTTTGCTTCTATTCCTGGATTTGCTGACTTTTATTCCCAGACTGAGATGAATAACCAAGGAGTAGAATGTCTGCGCTTACTAAATGAAATCATTGCAGACTTTGATGAGGTAATGCCAGCTACTAGAGGAAACCTGAGAGTGTTTAAACTATGAGTTTACAAATGGCAAATATGTCATCCTAAATTATCAAATTTGGTAATTATTTTGCTTCCAATAGTTGTCTGATTTTTTTTTTTTTTGCTCATATTACAATTGTCTGGTTTGTTTTTTGTCCTTCATCTTGCCAAACACTGTTCTGAATGATCTAGTGAGATAGAGATTGAAAGCAATACTCAAGTATAAACATCCATAAAGCACAAATCTGCACCAGAGTATCTGAAAGTAGAAAATACTTCAGTTCTGTAGAAGAAAAAAGTATGAATATATTTCAGAACTGTTCTGAAAAATAGTGGTCTAAATACAAACAGGTAAAGGTGTTGCTTTAAAGGTGTTGGTTGAATGGACTCAATGAATATTAAAGGGTAAAACAGTGTCCAGTTAAATGTGAGGCACATAGTCAAAAAGTAAATGTTAGGTACAGAATGAAAGGTGGTGGTGACCTGTTAACTGACAAGACTTGTCTGGTTAGGATTTTTATAGAGAGACAAATGAAGTTCAGCTGATTGTTTTA